>CAUYON010013687.1:0-39184 GCA_963573935.1 Arctocebus calabarensis
AGCACCCAGATGTCCTGCCTCTGCTTATCAGAATCCCCTCCTCAACTCGCCTCTATCATCTGATGGTTCTTACTTGCTCTTCCCTTAAGAACCTGTTGCAAAACCACCCTGGGAGACTTCTCAGTAACATTAGCCACACCATTCTGTTCCTTTACTAATCTTGGTGAAAGAGCTATTGTTTAAGCACCACATGGAATACTGCTGATATCATTTTTGACCTATTTAAAAATTGTGTTATAATGTACTAATCCAAAAATTACCTCAAACACAAAATAAATGACTCCTTCAGGAGACATCTTTGTATATTATTTCAAGTACATGCTTCATTTCCTATGCTTCTTATAATTTTATGTAAATGTTTTATCAAACACCTTACCACACAACTAAACTTCATGGTTTTTGCAAAAGGAGACAATGTCTCTTGTACCACTTTATCTGCACATCATTTTACGATATCTGAATATTTGCAAGTTAATCAAACAACAAAACACCTGTTGAAGGAAAGCAATCCTGTCTTTAGCTCATACATTATTCCTTCATTTCAGGTCCAGACTTTCAATATCTGTACTGAAGCTCATGGAGAGATTATTGCAGATGGACTAGTTGTATTGCTAATTGAACAATTCTTTCTCATAAACAAAAGGCTTCCAATTATCAGCTGTATCTGTAATTCAGAAAAGAAACCCTTCAATGCTAGGAAGATTTTTACTGGTGTCTTGGTCATTGAACTCTTAAATAAAATAAACCCAGTGTATAAAGCAAAATGAAGTGTGAGGTCTCTTTCTTTTCAGCGTCTGGGAAGTCTCTCCCTGGCCTCTCAGAACTGCTGCCTGCCTTTCCCCTTAATCAGGCAGTAGCAGGAGCAATCCCTGCCTCCCTGGTGAACTTCTCACCAAGACTGAAGTGTATGGGATAACTCGAGAAAGTGTAATGAGAAGTTACAGGGCCCAGGGCAAATGTCAAGGCAAACATAATTGGAAAGATATTAACTGAGACTGATGGAAGGCTTCCCAACATCTTTAACATGACCTAATCATAAAATAACCACCAGATGTTTATAATTACTATTCTGCCTCATTCTCATCATACTCCCTACATAAGGAGAAAATAAAGGGATAGTTAGCATGGTTAGTGATATGCTGAGTGTGTCTGTGGGTTTACATGAGGAAAAAGGGGTCTTCTATACTGCCTGGGCCCAACTTGACAAGTCAGTCCCAAATATAACCAAATGTTATTAAAATACTAAAAGGGAAGACTGTAGCTTGCAATATTTCCCCAGATCCAGGTCAAAACCCAGTTAATCTAGGAAAAATGGATAGCCACTCCCCATATTGTGTGGTTTGGAGTACACTAAGAAGAAATTTGCCATCAAATATTTCCTTCAGCCAATTACAATTCCAGACACTCCTCTATTAGAAAATGATTCCTTGTGTTCCTGAGGCCTCGGAGTCCTAAGAATCTCATTCTGTGAGGTTCCCCATCACACCTGTGCCTGTCACAACATTCCTCACACTCTTGAAAGTAGGGATTCTATAGCCTGGAAATCAGAAGTTGCAAGTCTTTTTTTTATTATTTAATTTTTTATTAAATCATAACTGTATGCATTTGTGGGTTACAATGTGATGATTTAATATACAATGTGGAATGCTTAAATCAAACTGATTAATATAACCATCACCTCACTTACTTATTTTTTATGGTAAGACATTTATAGTTTACTCTCAGTTATTTTGAAGTGTACCCTTGCATTGTGCATGTTAGGTGAGATCCCACCAAATGCCTTCCTTCCTCCTACCAATCACCCTCCCTTTTTCATTCCCTCTTGCTAGACTATATTTGTATTTTGTCATTCCTATGAATGTGTAAGTGTTTATATACTGGTTTCATAATTGTATTGAGTAAATTGGATACTTTTTTTCCCATTCTTGAGATACTTCACTAAGAAGGATGTGTTCCAACTCTAGTCATGTAAACATAAAAGATGTAAAGTGTCTATCTTTTTTAATTGGCTGAATAGTATTCCATGGTATGCATACACTACAATTTGTTAATCCATTCATGAATTGATGGGCATTTGGGCTGCTTCCATGACTTAACAATTATGGATTGGGCTGCAATAAACATTCTGGTGCAAATGTCTTTGTGGTAAAATGATTTTTGTTCTTCGGGGTAAATATCTGGTAATGGAATTGTGGAATCAAATGGAAGGTCAACTTTTAATCCCTTAAGGATTATCCATAATTCTTTTCCATAAAGGATTTATTAGTTTGCAATTCTACCAGCAGTGTAGAAATGTTCCCTTCTCTCCACATCTATGCCAGCATCTGTAGTTCTGGAATTTTGCAATGTGGGCTAATCTTACTGGAGTTAGGTGACATCTTAGAGTGGTTTCAATTTGCATTTCTCTAATGACTAAAGATGATGAGCATTTTTTCATGTGTTTGTTGGTCATCTGTCATCTTCAGAGAAGTTTCTGTTCAAGTCTCTTACCCACAAAGAAATGGGGTTGTTTGTTCTTTTCTTATAGATTAATTTGAGTTTTCTGTAGATTCTAGTTATCAGACCTTTGCTGGAATTATAACATGCAAAAATCTTCTCAAATTCTGAAGGCTGTCTGTTTGCTTTAGTTGTAGTGCTTTTAGCAGTGCAGAAGCATTTTAGCTTGATCAAATCCCAGTAATATACTTTTGGTATTGCTTCACTTGCAGGGGGCGGTAGCGGAGTCTTCCTCATAAAATATTTACCCAGTCTAATATCTTCAAGCATTTTCCCTGTACTCTTTTCCAGTATTTTTATAGTTTCAGGTCTTAAATTTAAATCTTTTATCCAGTAAGTCAATTTTTGTTAGTGGTGAAAGGTGTGGGTCCAATTTCAGTCTTCTATGGGTTGCTAGCCAGTTCTCCCAGCACCATTTGTTAAATATCAATGCAAATCAAGTCTTGAAGAGAAGGACAGGGAAGGAGAGTTCTGGATAGTAGGGGTGGAGAGAGAGAGCAGTTCAAAGAGAAGGGAGGCCTGTGGGAGGAATCTAAGGGAACTTTACAATTTGGCTAGACTACCTCAGGCAATAGGCTTCCCCAAGATAGAGTATCAAATCCATGTTTTGATCCCATTTTACAGGTGGAAGAAATGAGGCACAGGGAGATTAAGCAACTCTCCCAAAGTCACAAAGGCAACAAGTATGAAATCAAATTATTCAATGCCAGAGTCTATGCTCTTTTTTTTTTATTCATGAGTAATATTTTATTGTATCTGTGTCGAACATTTTGAAGAACTGCTGTTCTCCAGATTGGCTGTACCATCCTGCAGTTGCACCAGCAATGCAAGGGTTCCAGTTGCTGCATATCCTTGCTAACGCTAGTTCTTGCTTTTTTTTTTTAATTAAATCATAATTGTGTACATCAGTGCAATCATGGGGCACAATGTGCTGACTTCATATACAATCTGAAATATTTTCATTGAACTATTTAACATAGCCTTCATGGCCTTTTAATCACTATATGAAGACATTAATATTCTGCATTTAGTAATTTTCACTTGTACACTTCTAAGATGCAACTTGTGATCCCACCAATAACCCTCTCTCCACCCATCCTCCCCCCTCCCCTCTCCTCCCTTGCCCCTTTCCCATTTCTTGTGCTATAACTGGATTTTAGCCTTCATATGAAAGCTATAGATTAGGTTCATAGTAGGGCTGAGAACGTTGGATACTTTTTCTTCCTTTTTTGAGATACTTTGCTAAGAAGAATATGTTACAGCTCCATCCATGTAAATGTGAAAGAGGTAAAGTCTCCATTTATTGTTTTATTAGGATGAAATGTTCTGTAGATGTCTGTTAAATCCAGCTGTTGAATGGTTAAGTTTAAATCTAAAATTTCTTTACTTAGCTTCTTACTGGAGGATCTATCCAACATTGCTAAAGGAGTATAAAAATCTCCAAATATGGCTTGGCGCCTGTGGCTCAAAAGGCTAAGGCACCAGCCATGTACACCTGAGCTGATGGGTTTAAATCCAGCCCCGGCTGGAACCAAAAAAAGGCTGACCATTGTGGCAGGCACCTGTAATCCCAGCTACTTGGGAGGTGAAGGCAGGAGACTTGCTTGAGCCTAGGAATTGGAGGTTGCTGTGAGCTGTTATGTCACAGCGCTCTATCCAGGGTGACAGCTGGAGGCTCTGTCTCAAAAAAAAAAAAATCTCCAACTACTATAGAGCTGGAGGAAATCAAGTTACTCATGTCTATTAGAGTTTTTCTTATAAATTGAGGCACATTCTGGTGGTTGGGGGCATAAATATTAATAATTGAAATCTCAACATATTGAGTATTACCTTTAACTAATATGAAATGACCGTCTTTATCCTTGCTTATTTTGGTTGGTTTAAAGCCTATTGTATCTGTGAATAAGATTGCAACACCGGCTTTTTTCTGTTTTCCATTTGCCTGGAATATAGATGACCATCCCTTCATGTTGGGTCTAAATTTATCTTTTTAGGTAAGATGAGATTCTTGCATACAACAGATATCTGCCCTGAGTTTTTGTATCCAGTCAGCCAACCTATGCCTTTTAGAGGACAATTTAAGCCATTCACTTTAACAGAACATACTGATAAATCTGTAGAAAATCTAGTGGACATTTTTAATCCTTTCGTCACTGTGGAAGTTTGAATTTGGTAAGAAGTTTCTGGGTGAGAAAACTTCTATGGTGGAGAATTACGCTGGTTATTATGGAGAATAGGTTTGAAAATATCCTGGAGAGCTGATTTAGTTATAGCAAATTTCTTCAACATGTGGATGTCATTAAAGTATTTAATTTCTCCATTGTAGATGAAACTCAGGTTAGCTGGGTACAGGATCCTGGGTTGAAAGTTCTTTTGTTTTAGGAGATTAAAAGTCAATGACCATTGTCTTCTAGCTTGAAAGGTTTGATCAGAGAGTTCTGCAGTTATTCTAATATTCTTCCCCTTGTAGGTAATAGATTTCTTGCATCTGGTTGCTTTCAGAATTTTCTTTCATATTAACTTTAGTGATCTTAATTATCATGTGCCTCGGGACGTCTTATTTGGGTTGAGTCATGCTGGGGTTCTGAAACTCTCCACTATCTGAATTTTAGAATCTCTTGGCATATCTGGAAAATTCTCTTTCATAATCTCATAAAGAAGCGACTCTGTGCCTTGTGACATCACTTCATCATTTTCAGGTATCCCTATGAGGCAAATATTGGTTTTCTTCGAGTTATCCCAGAGCTATCTGAGAGAATGATTCATTTTGCCTTCCATTTCTCTACCTCTTTGTAGGTTTGGGAGCATTCAAAAGCTTTTTCTTCGATGTCAGAAATCCTTTCTTCTGCTTGCTCCATTCTGTTACTGAGGGATTCTACTTTGTTTCTCAGATGTTTAAGGGCTGCAACTTCTTGTCTCAATGTGTCAAAATCGTTGGTCAATTGGTCTTTGATTTCCTTGACTTCTTGAGATAATTTTTGAAAGCTCCCAGAATTTCTAATTCCAATTTTTCCTCTATTTTATTGATCCTGTTTACAATCCAAATTCTGAATTCAATTTCTGACATCTCAGCCATCTGTTTATGCATAGGATCATCATTTGTGTCCTCCAAATTGTTTGTTGGGGGGGGGTTTATCTACTCTGGTTGTTCATGTTTCCAGAGCTTTTCTTCTGATTCCACCCCAATTTTATTTTGCACCATTTGGCTGAATGAGTAGGTAAGGATAAGTTGAGTGTAGGGTTCTAGAAGTAGTGATTGACCGTTCCTTTGCCTGTACACTGGGACTGATGTTTTTACCTTTTCCCCTAGAGTTTTGCCAACCCGTACTTTGCTACTGCCTGCAAATCTGGGGGCCTTCTTGATGTGGTGGGGTTAAGTGGCTCTGTCTTATTCTCAGCTGGTCTCTGTCTTACCCTAGAGAATTGGTTACTCTCTGTTGGAATCTGAGCTGTGGAGAAATACCAGCAGTTAGGTCACCACGCCCCCCACAGACAACAATTGGAAAAAGAAAATTCCCTTCCCACTACCACACACTCAGTGTACCACATTGGAAAGTCCTTGGGTGATTGACCCAGTTGAAGAGGTCCCAATCAATTGTCTCAGCCAGTACCAACCTCAAATCAAAGAGTTGAAAAGTCTCTGATGATTAGATAGCAGGAGTCTTCTGGCAGCTCTAGTATAACTCCCTCCAGGGCTCTGTGAGCTCAGGAGGGCCCCCCGACCAGTAAATTAGTCTGGGAAGGTTAATGCCTCCTTCCCCTCCTTGCCCCTCTGTCACACCCAGTCTCTGGTAACCCTGCAGGGCTATGATCCAGTTCCCTCCAATGAGCAGATGCTCTAGAGGTTTGCACCTTCCTAGGTCACAAGGGGCTCTGTGGCTCCTCAGCCAGTCCACCAGTTTCTGTCAGTGTTGGCAGTGGGGAGGTGAGGCCTGACAACCTGGGTACTTGGTAGGGGCTGGGGCAATTCACTCAGTTCCAGCCCTGTCCCTGATTGATGTTGCTAATAGAATAGAACAAGTTCACAGAATTTCTGCCCTGTGGAAGAGACACTGGGCTGCTAATAGTCCTGACTCAAGTCTGTGAGCTTCAGCCCTTTGTCTCAGCTGTCATCCCCTGAGGGCCAGATGTGGCTGAAATTTAGCAAAACTTTCTCAGCACATATATTCTAATCTGCACTCAGCCCCAGCCAGTCCCAGTACCACCTCAGGCATATGCTTCCCTCCCGAGTCCTGCCCCTCTGCCGCTGGACCGCTCTGTGATGGCTGCCACTGGAGAAACTGGCTTCCCCTGGCTTCCCAGAAGTGGGAGTGTCTCCTCAAAACATCTCCAGGGGGGTGAGGCCCACAGCCATTGCTCCCTCTGCCGCTGGGTGCCTCCAGGGACCGCCTCTCCAGTTTGGCCTCCCCTTGGCTCACTTTCCTCTCACCACTCCCAAGTTGGAAAAAAAATACAGATCAGCAACAGCCTGTGCCCTGGCCACACCTCTCAAGAAAATGTCCAAGAATCTGGACTTCGTGGGGGACAGGCCTCCCGACCTCAGGGTGAGAGTGGAGGGGAGTGCCAGCAGTTCAAACTTCCAGGTAGAGAATATATACAGTTTTATACAATTTTATGCCTGGCAGGAGAGTGCCAGGGCACCCTAGTAGGGGAAGGAGGTCATTTTTTAAAGAGTTTCTCCCGTGGGGTAGAATGGGAGGACATCTGAACTCTGCTCGCTTGTTTGTATGAAGGTATGGAGTATGCTGCGAGCTCATCTCATGGAGGGAGGGGACTCCCATCTGCCTGGTGATGTGTTCTGTACCTTTTATTTGTATCCTTGGGGTTGCAGGTCACTCCAGCAGGGTTGGTGTGCATTCTTTGACCTTCTCTTTTGGCTCTGTTCCAAACAGTGGGCTTTCTTGCTAAATTTCTGTCCTTTAACTCTCCTTCTGGATGGGAGCATCTGCAGAAAGCTGGCCTCAGACCACCATATTGGCTCCTCCCCCCAGAGTCTATGCTCTTAACCACTCAGCAATACCATTCCTCGGTAAGAGAAAAATGATATTTACTTTTCAGAGTGGGGAAAATTTAAAGTTAATTTAGGTAAATCACCCTTCCCAAGGGCCATAGTATTAAAAATGCCTGATAATTGGCCTCTAATAGTTCTTATAATTAATAATATTTTAACAGCCATGTTCCTGCATTCTGTGGTCTGCATATGCCAATATAGTCCTATCCCAGGCCAGCCCACATGACCAAACAACTTTCTAGTGCTTTCCCAAGTTGCTTCATCTTCTTTCTAACTATAGAAATAAACTTGAAGTGTGCACAGAATAATAGTAGCCACAGACAGGAGAAAATCAATGTCTTTAGCATTCAAGGATTAATAGGCTGACTTTGTGTTTCCACTGAGATTTAACTTTTATCTTCAGCACAAGTCTTCTGCTCTGAGCAGAGTTACAGCCTTACTCACAGCAAGTCTGCTGGCAAATTCAGCTTTCCTACAGGAAACATGAAACTTGTGACAAAGCTCTTGTGAAATCCAAACTAGGTTTCTTGCTCATGACTGCTATTTGGCCTGTTACCAAGGGAAGACCCAGCAACTCAACAGTCTTTAGAACTTACATGTGAATAGAAGGATAATGTGCAAATTTGCTAATGTTTCCTCTCTGCTGTGCCCTAAACCTAGATTCTAAGAAAACAAAAATGAAAATGAGAAGCTTGGTACTTGAGGTTCCAAAGTAGTAAATGTCTAATTGCTCCATTAGCATGTATAAAATGAATTCTTGCTGGTATCCTCAAAATGTCCTACATTTTGGTACTAATTCAAGCCAATTGTGATATTTTTTAGAATAGAGCCTCTTTTACCTGTAGGATCTATAGCTGTGTTCTAAGGGCCTAAAATCATATCCAAATTCTCTGGGTACATCTATAAGTAGTTTTCCTGGAAGAAGCATTCTTTGTAGCTCACTTCACTTTCTTAAATGAGATCTGCAACTTCTAAAATACTGAGAATTATGGAGCCATACATATAATTCACACTGAAAAACTGTTCACAACACATGGTTAAATAATAAAATAATAATTTGCAAAGATTTTTGTGTTACATGGTATTTTTCTTCAAACAGTTCATGTATTTATGGAAAAATATTAGAAATGTACCCCAAAATATCCACAGTGATTATCTTTGGATGTCAGGTTTATGAATAATTTTTGTTTGTTCTTTTTGTTTTTTGCTATTGTTTGTTTTGCATTTTTTCCTATAATAAATATATTGGTTGTAGAATGTGGAAAGTGTGATAAATGTTATTTCAAACTAATTTCAAAAAGCATTTATAAACAAGTTAGCCATAACCTCCTCTGGACCATTGTTTCCCAAGTTACTCCTGAATCCCTCTTTGTCAGTATCCTAGGATCTGGGGAGTAAGAATCCACACTTCAGGCTAAGAAGGCCTTTCAGGTGCTGGTCAGATGGAAATTTCAGAGTTGCAAATTTTTGATACACAAATGTTTGTCCCCATTAAGATATGAAAAAAGAAAACCATGACTTTTATAGCGAAAAAGGACTATCAAATTTGAAGAGAAAGAAGGAAATAGAAGGAAAGCTGTGTAACCTAGTAAGAGCTCAAGCTCCTTGCTATGTCTGTGAGCAAGCAGGGAATTTCAGAAAGGTGGATGCAGCTGGAAGGGGGTTTCAAACTCTTCAAGTCTTCAGCCAAAGCAGTCATGAAAATAAGGTTTGTTTCAAATGCTCCATTAATGTTTTATTTTAGTGGCAGAGTTAAAGAACCCATTCAAATGCTCAAAAGTAAATACATTGCTCCAGGAGAAACTACAAGATGCCTAGAGGTTTGCATGTTATTGAAGGCCCTGTCAATGTATAGTGTTTGAAAAATGGAAGCCATGGAGGTTTGGGAATATAAAAAGTATCCATACTAAAGGTTGACCAATTTAGCAAATAAGATATAGTATGCCTGGTTAAATTTAAATGTCAGGCAAACGACAAGCAATTTTAAGTATGTCCCCAACATTGCCTGGGACATACTTAAGGAAAAGATTTATTGTTATCAGCAACCCTACCTAATCCCCAGAGGACAAAGGAGGGCCCATCCACCTGGGCATGTTACCTCACCCAAGAAAGACAATGACATATGGAATTGAAGTGGGTAGAAGTACAGAAAGACTGGTGCTGAGCACAAATTCGTTCTGGAGGTAGAGTAGGCCCTAGAAATAAAATAGGTTGTATAAACCTCTCTAGCTCTCATGTAAGAAAATTAGGTCTTTCTAATGTTGTTCTTCTTAGCTTAATATTGGTTCAACCAATATTACCCCAAAAGCAGAAGGTAGAGAAACCCAGGAAAGTCCCAGAGTACACAGTGTGCACACAAGGGGGGAAAGGAATGTGCTAAGTGGCAAAGGGCAAGCCTCAGAAGTGCTGCACTCAGAGTCTGAAGTAAGTGTGGGTTGCTTGTGCTTAGCTTTTCCTACACCCAAGATTTCAGCACTTCATCTCCATACCTTGCACTTTGCAAAATTGTTTTCCAGAAAAAGCTCACTGAACAATAAAATAATATATTTTTTTAAGTTAAGGGAAAAGAAACACATGTTGATTCCTGGATCTATATAACACCAGATAAATGAAAAGTTGAAAGATACCATCTTCCAGATACTTCATCTAGGTCATAACAGAGCACACTGATTTCCCACACAGATGTTTGACATGTAAATGTAGGCTGTGACTAAGATATTGAGAAATGTGAACTGGAAAATCTGAAAAGTGTTACTTTTGTATTGTCCACAAACTGGCACTGAAATTTTTTTCATCAATTTATTTTTGGCCCATTTTAGACATATAGTTGGCCATGAAATTACTAGCTCTGTAATCTGATAAGCTAAATTAAAACATTGAGATAAAGAGTTATTTAACATAAACATTGAGATAAAGAGTATGCCCCATTTTGTTCTCTAAGCAACTGCTAGAGGAAGCCAGAGTGTTCCAATCCCACTAAAATCAGCTCAGCCCTCCACCCACAGACTCTCCTCATGAGTGCCATATCTTAGAAAATTTGATAGAAGAAGCAGACCCACCATAAGTAATTGAAAATGAAGGGCACGTTACAGAAGTTCTACCAGACATGACTGTGGGGACTTGTAAAAAAAGTCTTATTCTTAGTAAAGCATCTCAAGAATGGAGAAGCATGAATCCCATGTACTCAAGTTTGATATGAGGACAATTAATGACAATTATTGACACGGTGGGGGTGAAGGAAGGGGAGAGCAGAGAGAGGAAGAATGAGGGAGTGGTGGGGAAAGGAAGAGCAGAGAGAGGGAAGGAGTAAGGGGGGTGGGGTCTTGGGGTCTTGGTGTGTGCCACACCTTTTGGGGGCAAAACCCGATTTTAAGAGGGTCTTTTCCTAACAAATGCAACCAGGGTAACATGGTTTCTTGTACCCTCAATGAATCCCCAACAATAAAAAAAAAAAAAAAAAATGATGACCTTCCTCAGCGAGTGAAGAGATGTCATTTTTATACAGCTGCATTTGTGAATGATAAAATTTCTCAAGATCTCGGCTCATTGAACAATTCCATATGCAGTGGGGACACTTCATGGTTTTTGATCAATCTTGTCAAAACACTTAGGTTGTTTGACATAGTATCTCAGATGACCAAAGGTAGAAATCTGGGTGCACACAGTTACCAACCATGGTGATATGCACTCATGTGTCCTCTTTTGACCTATTTCTTTATGACTGCTGTTCACTACTCATAACTGTTATACCTGTGTGACTGCCCTTAGTACATGTGAATGTTTATGCTTGCAAAACTATGTATATTATTATTGCCTATTTTATAGCATAAGGTGACCTATGGATTATTACTTTGTGTTTTCATATGTGTCTCAAATAAATCCCCTTTAAAAATGTAAAGAAATATCTTTTTTTTTTTTTTTTGAGATAGAGTCTCACTTTCATGCCCCTGGTAGAGTGCGGTGGTATCACAGCTCACAGCAACTGCAAACTCCTGGTCTCAAGCAATTCTCTTGCTTCAGCCTCCTGAGTAACTGGGATACAGACCTTGCCACAATACCTGGCTATTTTTTTAGAGACAGGGTTCCTGCTCAGGCTCCTGCTCAGGCTGTCCTCCAACTTGTGAGCTCAAGCAATCTACCCTCCTTGGCCTTCCAGAATACTGGGATTATAAATATCCCTGCTAAATAAATATCTTTTAAAGAATTTTTTTCAAGGCTCAGTGCCCATAGCTCAGTGGTTAGGGTGCTGGCCACATACACCAGGGTTGGCGGGTTAGAACCTTGCACAAGCCTGCTATACAACAATGACAACTACAACAAAAAAATAGCCAGGCGTTGTGATGGCCACTTGCAGTTCCAGCTACTTGGAGGCTGACACAAGAGAATCACTTAAGCCCAAGAATTAGAGGTTGTGTGAGCTGTGATGCCACGGCACTCTACCGAGGGTGACATAGTAGGACTTTGTGTCAAAAAAAGGGGAGGGGGAATTTTTTCAAGTTTTTTTATTTTTAGAATTATATTTTGGGATTTTATACTTTGGGAAATTTGATCTTTGGGGATTTCAACATTCAGGATTGTGTCTGGGGATTATGATTGGCTCCCTTCTGGAACCTGGGCTAAGAAGCCTGTTCTAGAATATGACATTTGAACTAAGAAATAATCATAACAAAAAAACTAACCATAGAAACTCCATGACAGTGGTGGGGAAAAGGCCCCCCTGAAAAGGATTCTCAGGGAGGCAACAGGATATGCAAAAGCCCTATGGGGAAAGGGATTTGTGTGTTTAAGGAAATGGAAAGTCAGGTAGTCAGCCAGTAAGTGAGGTGGGGAGAGGGCAGTGAGATGGGAGAGCCCAGCTTACACCGTGGTGGCTCTGCTACCACCCCCCTCCTTGGTGGGCTCCCATCTCTCTCTGCCAGGCAGGAAAGGATGGGATCTTTGACCATGGAGCTGTCAGCGCGGTTGGGAAATGGTGGATGATTCAAGAGGAATTTCTAAGGATTTACATAGGATTGAAAGGTTGTGGGAATTACCACTGTGTTTCTGGCCCATGAGAATATGATTTCTAAGGTGGAAAACCCTAAAGTTTGCTTTGTTTTGTCAAGTTTGGTAGCTTCGTGTGCAGAAGAACAGTTAAGTCTTGAAAATGTTGGATGTGGGTTGTCTTTTTGATACCCAGTTGAAGATGTGAGGTTGCTAGTTGAGAGCAGCATGTAAGAGAGCTCCAGATTGGGGGGGGGAAATTTGGGCTAAGTGCTGTAGACAGTTGCTTAAACAACATATACAACAGTTCTCAGGGGCGGTGCCTGTGGATCAGTGGGTAGGGCACTGGCCCCATATACCTAGGGTAGTGGGTTCGAACCCAGCCCCGACCAAACTGCAGCAAGAAATAGCCGAGCGTTGTGGTGGGCACCTGTAGTCCCAGCTACTCAGGAGGCCGAGGCAAGAGAATCACCTAAGCCCTAAGCCCAGGAGTTCACGGTTGCTGTTAGCTGTGATGCCCCAGCACTCTACCAAGGGCAATAAAATGAGACTCTGTCTCTAAAAAAAAGAAAAAAAAAATACAGTTCTCAGGCACAAAGTCTGGGGGAAGGTGTCCACAGGTCAGATTCCTTGGAGAGCCAGGGAAAATCTGTTCCAGACCCCTCTCCTACCTTCCGGTGGTCTCAGGCCGTCCCCGGCTTGCTGATGGCCTTCTCTCCCTGTGTCATCAGCCCATCTCCTCTCTGTGTATGTTTCTGTCTTTGTGCCCCTTTTTTCTTAAATATTTATTTATTTATTTATTTATTTATTTATTGTTGTTGCAGTTTGGCCGGGGCAGGGTTTGAACCCTCCACTCTCGGTATATGGGGCCAGCACCCTACTCACTGAGCCACAGGAGCCACCCTGTGCCCTTTTTTATAAGGACACCAGTCCTGCTAGACTAGACCCCCCTTGAATCACCTAATCCTAATTTTATCATCTGCAAAAACCTTATGTCTAAATAAGTTCCCTTTGATAGGTACTTCTGGTTAGGACATTTCTTAGAGGACAAAATTCAACCCATAGCAGATGGGGCTGCAGGCGTGAGCCTGGGAGAGGTCACCTTGAGAGAGCGTGGGGGTGAGCAGAGAAGAGGCCAGGGACCCAGCCTGGCAGATCAGTGTCGAGGGGACTGGAAGGAGAGAGAAGGGAGTGGGGAGAGGAGCAAAGAAACAGAGCACAGCATGCTGGAACTCAGAGGAGAGGGTTTATGGAGGAGGGGCGATCCATAGCATCCAATGCTGCTGAAAGTTCAAGTATGTTGCAGTAATTCGAAGACTAAACTGTGCCCATCGAATTTCCCAGCACAGGCATCACTGGTGCCCTTTGCATGAGCTGCTTTAGGACAGACAGGTCCAGCTGAAGACACAGAGAGAAGAAAAGAAACAGGCACACTTTGCATCTTGCTCTGGCCATTCAAGGGAGGAATGGGGTAGATTGGAGGCCAGAGAGGAACACGGGTCAGGGAGGCAAAGCCTTTTTAAATAAGAAAAATGTGAGTCTGTTCAGATGCTGATGAGAAGGTTAGAATTGAGAGGAGGCAGTCAAATGTACAAGGACACAGAGGGCAAAGCAAGCCTGCAAGATGACTAGGGGAAGGACAGGAGGGCAAATGGCTGGACATGGGGGCAGCGGGATGAGGAGAGGGGACAGGTGCAGACGTAAATCGACGGACATGGGCGGTAAGGGAATTGATAGCGTTTCTGTTTGATGACACCTGTTTCCTCTGAGAAGCAGGACGTGAGTGAGGGGAGGTCAAAGGGGGAGTTGGTGGTTGGAAGTTTGAGAAGAGGGGAGAAAATGTGACGGGTCACCATAGAGAAGAAGAGAATGTGGTAACCAGAGATGGGCAGGAGGGCTGCGGGGCAGCTTGGCATCCTTGTTGAGGTTGGTGACTGCAAATGTCTCTTCTGTCCCATCGCTGACGTTTGAATGCATCCAGGTGAGGGGAGTGTAGGATATTGGCAGGAGTGTTGTCTAATGCTGGCCCGTGAATCCAGAGGGAGGTGAAGAAAGGAGCAGACTGGACACAGAGAAAGAATCTGTGACAGGGCAGTCTGGGGAGTGGGGAGGCCAGAGCAGAGGTGACAGCGGCACAGCGAGCGGGGAGGAGAGGCTGCCCATGCCTGCTGTAGAGATTTGTATGGCAATTTTGGAAGATGAGGGTCAGGGTGTGACTTCTGGAAGGATGGTGGGATAAAGGAAAAGATCGTGGGAAGTGAAGAAGTGAGGAGATTTAGTGGCCAGAATAAAGCCTCATGTTGTCCTTGAACTCATCAGAGGGGACAGTGGGACCACAGGTGGACAACTGCGGTGTGAGCCAGGGGTCAAAGTCTCATGTAGCAAAGAAGGAGTAACTCGGGTCAGCAAAGAGTCATGGCAAATGCCATGTCAGGTGCATGTTTGAGGTGTGGGCTTCAAAAAAGCAGTGTCGTAGATTTCTTCCTCTGTCACATGAAGTCATTTACAAGAATAGGTCTAAGGGTATTGCACTTTTTTATCCACCCATCCATTTAATAGCCCACCCCAGCACCATGCCTCATGAAAAGACTTTCAAAGAACATGTTCCTGAATACATACAATGACAAGTATGTACCAAATTCCAAGTTAGGCTTGCAGACAGGATAAATGAAAAAGTCTCTCTTCTCAGGGTATTCATTATCGTAAGCAAGACTGACACATTAACAAATGAATTGCAGCTGGAGATGAATGTCACATTGGCTCTGTGTTCCGTAGAGAGAGGACAGAGTAACTTTGCAGGAAGGACTAGGAGGAGAGGGACTGGGTTTGGTATGAAGGCATTCTAGGCTTGGGAAAGCTCAAGATTGGCCTAAGTGACTCAAAGCACAGACAGAAGGGTATTTGTATCGGTCTTTGAGATCACCCAATCACTCCCTCTTGGACCGACGGGACCTGTGGTCCCCAGCCTCTCCAATTGCCATGGACCAAGGCAGGCCACATAGCAAGAGCTGAGCGGTGGGTGGGTGGCAAAGCTTCACCTGTAATTATAGCTGCTGCCCATTGCTCACATCCCTGCCAGAACTCCACCTCCTGTCGGATCGCAGGTGGCATTAGATTGTCATAGGAGCCCAAACCCTACCGTAAACTGCACCTGAGGGGTCTAGGTTGTGGGTTCCTATTGAGAATCTAATGCCTGAAGCTCTGAGGTGGAGCTGTCACGTTCTTGAATCTTCCCTAACCACCTCCCAAAGTCTGTGGAAAACTTGTCTTCCGTGAAACCAGTCCATGGCACCAAAAATATTGGAGACTGTTGGACTAGACTACAAGAGTAAGAAGCCAGCAAAAAGTTTCACCAATTCACCCATCCCCCGGAGACTCCCTTGAAGAAGACTGCCCCAAGTCTTGTCTGGCTCCTTGAGTAAGGGGAGAGGATCTAGCACACCTGGAAGGGGCCACCAGCCGGCCGTGGAAGAAAACAGATTGCCCACTTGCTGCCGCTTTGCAGTCCTTGTTGTTCAGCTCTGGACTTGGGAGCCTGTCAGCCTGTCTCCCACTAAGCAGTTAGATACAGTGTTGTAGAATTAAAGTCACTGGCCAGCCCTATTTGGAATTGGGCCCTTTGGAACCTTCACTTCTGATGTTCTCAAAAGTGGTACGGCTGAATGTTTTTCCTTTCCTGGACGTGGGAGTTAATAAACTAGATCACTGCCATTTCTTCTTCTATTAATTCTCCCTGTGAACTCATGCCTGGGGATGTGAGGATAGATTTAGTTCCCCAAGAATGTTGGCTCCATCTTTAAAACTGCAGCATTTGCACATTTACTCAAAATCTCATTTGCCTGGTTGTTGATGGTTCGGCATTTCCCCGACACCAGTCTTTCAATGTGTGTGTGTCTGTGTATCTACATGAATCATTAGATGTACATGTACAGATAGGTAGTGGATTGCCTATGTCAGATAACACAGGGTGAGCGTCAAATTAAATAATTTTGATATTTCAATAATGTGAACTCAAACTAAGCGCAGCTTCTGACATCAGCAACAATTTCATTACTAAGCCTTGAGATAACAGAACGTTTACAAGAGAAGGTGGTGAAGAAATTGACAATTCAAAGAATGACTGGCCTGCACACAGGAAAGACAGAGCATGTCTTCATGGGAATCTGAATTAAGTAGGCTGTTGAGCTACATATCAAGTAATGCATAATTTTTCTTTGGAAGCATGTGGGTGCTTTGATGATAACAACTAGCTTTTGAGAAAACTTTGGTTTTAAAATGATAATAGAGCTAAGATTAGAATCTTCATTACGCATTTGGTTCTTTACATGCTATACTGGTAGATAACGAACACAGGTTTAATGGCACATTATCTATTTCCAGCAGTATTGGATTGAGGCAGAATATTAATTAGTAATATGACTGTAGAAGACCAGACTGTATTTTTGCTTAATGCAAAAATATTTGCAAAAATACTTATCTTTACATTTATATCAATTATTATTCATTAGACTAATGATTTGTTAAAATGCCTTCTTTTTAGCTTGATTCCTAAACTCATGCCATACAATATTGGAGATGAGCAAAAATATATGAGAAAAAACACAATGTACATTTGTGAGCACAGAAGTCATTAAACAAAAGCAACCCTGCTGAAGCCCTTTCTCACTCACACTCCCCCACCGCCCCACTCTCTCTAGGCATCATTTTGTACATTTACGGCATAAATATATAATCAGTATATTTATTACTGTTTTAAATAGTACTGTCTCCTTTTGTAGTCCCTGGTGGGCCATCCAGGGCTCTGGTCCATCCTTGGGGGTGTTCAGGGATCTGGGTTCCTTCCTAGGACAACACCTCTATCTTTAGTAAAAACACTGATTTTAAAAATCCCTGAAGCATGATGGACTGATATTTTGTCAGTTGCAAAAAGAAAGATAAATCATTAGAAAGATGAAATTAAAAAACTAGATACACAAAATTCTGCTCTGCAGGCCTAAGTCAGTAAAGAGTTAGGAGTAAAAGTTTGATTCCTTGTAACAACAGCTTTTTGGGGGCACTTTAACAGGTACCATGTATTTAAAGTTGCAAACATGAGAAATAGGTTACTCGTCGCCTATACCGTTGGTATATTTCTCTAATCTAGGTGGGAAGGACCACAACATATTCATTTGTTCTCAGGCTGTGGGGTTCTGTCGGTTTTGGTTTTCTTAACTGACTGGCCATCCGTGGGTGGGGGGCTCCTCTCAGGGGACTAGACAGGAGGGGACGAAGCAGGACCTCCCTGCAGGAAGCTGCTCCTTCCTTCAGGTGCCCCACCAGGTGTCTTGGTGGGGCACTTGAAGTGGCCAATATAGACATTGCCCGAGGAAGACTCTAGAATGGGTCAACAGTGCATCAGTCAAATCAATTCCAGGACTACTCTGAAAATTTACTTATTTACGTATTTATCATCCTAAATTATGTTCAGTCACATGATCAGTGTAACCTGTCAGAGAGTCTACAGGGGCATAAGGCTAATAGCATAATGCAAAAGGGCGCTCAGATGACCAAACGCCAACCACTGACAGAGCCCCAAATTAGACTGTGTGCCCCTTCTCACCATCAGACTTGCAGCAAAAGCTCAAAGCTTAAAACACATCTCTTGCCTTTAGTTTTTCTATTGTTATGTCAAGCTACTATCTGTAAGAATAAGTCCAATAAACTACCAAGGTGCATTTGAAAATGCATGTATACCCCCTTTTACATTACTACCTTTTAATGATGTAAGTTATCGTTACTTTTTAAGATCTAAGAGTTCCTCAAAGTAAATACTTTTCTGTGAGTACTTAAATTCAAAGAACTTTACTTTTTCTGTCTAGAGGAGGAGTTAAACATTGGAAGACATCAACAGTAGCGTTAACAGCAAATAAATTGCGGGGTTTGGCCATCTGTATTTAGTGCTCACATTTCAAAGCTGTCCTAATCATTAAACTTTTATGTTGACTAAATCTGGATGGATCATGAAACCATGTTTCTAAAAGATACTCATATGTTTAGAAGAAAAGAATCAGGGATCTTCAACGGGCTAGAGAATCGTCTACCACAATTGTGGTTACAAGAGTCCATATGTAACCACCTTTTTTATCTCATCCCACACTTGAACCCATAGTTAAACTTCCGTGACACATTTAAATGATGCTGATTTTTTAAAAAGTGAAAAAAAGAATACACTTACTGTGCTTTGAACTACTCTTGAAAATAATTTAATTAATGATCTTTAAAGATTTTTGCAGCACACCTACGATCCTCTGATGGAACACCCGCGTACTGTGGCACGCCAGCTGACAGTCAGTGATCTGGTGTCTTTACCATGGAAGAAGCTCTTGGATAGAGGATTCTCCTGGTGTGAGCATGTATTTCAGTTTGAGAAATAGAGTGCATGTAGATATAAAATGAAAACAATAATTTTAAGGATGCCTTGGGGAATATGGACTAGTAGTGGAAGGTGCACCTGTATAGCTTCCTTGTCTGGTGAAGGGATGAGCTTATGTGTTTTGACCGCTCAGTGTAGGGACAGAGATGTGGGAGGGTTGGGAAAGATTTGAACTCATGAAGTGTCTTTCCAATAGTCCACTGAAGCAGAACAGCTGATAAATGTCATATAAAGAGGTCTGAGGACATTCAAAATATAGAGGGGCATTTCTCCCCCCAAATGGGCCTTCTTTTAGATTTGCCAGCAAGCCATCAGAGCTGGCTCTGGGCGCAGCAAGGAGCAGCCTGAGCATTTTTGCCAATGGAGGAGGAGATTCCTTTTCTGCACACAGCGGCATAGCTGACATTTTTTCCCTCCTTAATCAAGATGTCCACTCCTTTGACCTTTTGAGCTGACTTTCTAAAGGACAGTACACTGTTTCTTTCATAATTATCACCTGTTCTGCTACACAATTTCCCCGTTGGGATTCCTACTTCTGGATGGAAGACATTCTGCCTGAGAAGTGCATGCTTGGACCTGCTGAGTGGACGTGGCTGTGGCCGTGGGTGCCTGCTACATTCCTTCAGTTTTCTGTGTGAACTGCGGAGGAAAGACAGAGACTGTGTGAGTAACCATCCATGATCAGGGGAGAAGTTAATAATTGGTATATTGAAGTATATTTGGGAGAATATAGAGGATAACTTTAAATATCAGCATTCACTACGAGTTATTTCCTGGTATGAAGAAGTTTTCCTGTTCCTAGTATATATGTGAGTGGTTGATCTTGAGTCTTTATGAGAGTGACTAATTCATTAGCCAGTAAATAAAGCCACATAGTCTTCATAGCACCTTGAGAATTTCATAACATTAGCCTCCTTAGATTGCAAATATCTGTAAATGGCACAAATGAGCCACAGTTTGAGACAGTGACATGACAAGCTTGTCCCCAGCATGTTGCCCTTTCACATACTATGATAAGTAAAGGAACTGGAAGAGGCCAGAATGGAGCTCAGCAAAGGAGCCAGGTGGGGCAGAGGAGCGGGGCAGAGGGGCAGGGCTGAGGCCAGGCCAGGCAGGCTCTTAGTAATTTGTAACCATAGCAGCAGCCCCAGTTGAGTGAGCACTTGTCTGAGGCACTGGCTGATCTGATCATCACAGTCGTGGAATGTGTACAGTTACAATCCCATTGCACAGCTGGGGAACTGAGGCACAGTGAGGCCTGCAGCTCAGTCACAAGCAAGTGGTGGTGCCAGGAGAGCCGTGAGACACAAGCCAGACACTACTGTGTTCTGTCACCAGTTCCCTATGGGAGTTGCTACTCTGAAACTGTATTCCATTCATGAAAGTGAAGGGAAGTCACATATGTGTTGATACAGAAGGCTCTTGTCCTGTGATAAACACGAAACCTTCTCTGGAAAAGACAGTGTCGGGTTCAGAGTGCACCTCTGCTTTCTCACTCTTCGGGTGTTCGGGACCAGCCTCCCTGTCTTGCGTATGTGCCGAAGTCCCCCTTTCCTTGGGGATCCTGCCTGGACGCCAGCTCTTCCTAAAGCCTCCCCTGAGATCTTCCTGCCCTACCCAGCTGCCCCTCTTGTGCTCGAGTCATTTCCAACTGTCTAGCATCTCAAGGGCCTGTGCGGGTCTCCCGGTAGCCCTGGGCACTGAGTGCAGTGTCCTATTCAGGGTTTAACACGCTTGCTGAGCAGCCAGTCCCACAGCCAGTCACTGATCCAGGGAAAGGTTGGGTCTGGCTGGGCCTCTCCAGGGTAAGGCTTGCCTTGACTGCTATCATGTCCATGGTCAGCAGCTGGGCCCTGGGGTAACTGCTGCCGAGTTCAAAACCCTGGGGTGACTTTCTGGGAGATCTTGGAGAAGTTCCGAGGCCCTGGGTTTTTTCAGTTTAAATTTAGGAGTAAGAGAATGACTTACCTATGCATTCATGGTGAGGATGAAATGAAGTCTCACATGTGCTCCATACCTAGTCCTCTAGTTTAAGGGCAGGTGCATGGCCAGCTGAGCATTAGCCCCTGCAGAGTGGTGCCCTGCAGGCCCCAGCTGCCATGTGCAGTAGGTGATGTAGCCCTGCACGGGGGACAGACCAGCTAGCGCTGGCCCTGTCTCTCCTGAGAGAAGGCTGAGAACACAGGCCTGGGGAGAGACAGCTGCTCTGGACCCACCCCACACTCTTGCCAGCCTTCCTGGTGTGTTGAGTGCTGCAGGACACACCTCTGTGGTTGACGTTATCCCACACTAAGTAGGAGCGTTTGAATCACCTGGAGCACTTGGTGATCAGACAGGGTTTTTTAAATCTCAGAAGCAGATATAACTGAGTTAGTAGGTTAACTCCTAAAGTTTGTGGGCTAAGGGGCCTTTCCTTGTTTTGTTTTGTTTTGTTTTGTTTGAGACACAGTCTCAAACTATTGCCCTGGGTAGAGTGACTTGGCGTCACAGCTCACAGTAACCTTGAATTTGGGTTCAAGTGATCCTCTTGCCTCAGTTTTGTTTTGTTTTGTTTGCTTCTGTTTTTAGTTGAGACAGGGTCTCACTTTTGCCCAGGCTGGTCTCGAACTCGTGAGCTCAAGCAATCCACCTGACTCTGCCTCCCAGAGTGCTAGGATTATAGGCATGAGCCACCTCACAGGGGCCTTTCTTTCAATTTTGCTTTATCTCAGAGGGGTGGGCAGGGGGAGAGAAAGAGAGAGAGCACTCCCAGGTCTGAATGGTCAGGCCCTGTGACTAGCTGCACCTGACTTTGTGCTGCGCAGGCAGTGGCAGGTGCTGGTGCCTTTATCACTGGCTGCTGGAAGAGAAGGCAGGTGCTCTCAGGCCCCTCCACTCTGCTAATGCCACACTGGTGGTGTCTTCTGAGACAGAATGAGGGAGGATGGGGAAGAGAGAGAATGATTATCAGGAAAAGAAAGAGCACTCTAGGGCATTGAGAGAACAATTCTGGAGAAGACTGTGGTTCCGAAGCTGCAAGTAGTGAGAAGGAAATGGGATGCTGAGTGGGGCCAAGGCCAGGCGGGGTCAGTCAGCGGGAAGCTGAGGCCTTGGTCAGTAATCAGCTGACAGAACCCTGGAGACTTTCATGGCCCCTGTCCTGCCCCATGCACTCCCACTGCCCACACACCCCGGGCCCTGGGTCTTGCTGTCCTGACTCCTACCAGCTGGTGAAGGGAGAGTCCCACCCAGATGACTGCACCTGCCAGGTGTGTGGTGCACAGGCCCCAGCAGGCCTGATGCAGATACGGGCCAGTACGCCTAGTGTCTAAGGTCTAAGGTCTAAGACCAGGACCTCTAAGTCCACCAACAAGGGCTGCCACTGCCCACCCACCCTCTTCAGGCATGGTGAGAACTCTGGGCTCTAACTTTATCAGGGAGCAGAACCGAGAGGCCCTGCCACCCTGCTTGGCAGGGAGACACAGGAGGCAGCCTTCTCCCCTGGTTAAGGGGCCGTCTGTTGGGGTCACCTGCGGTCCTAGCCTGGGCTGGATGGCCTGGGACCTACGGGCTGCCACACACACACACACACACAGAGAGCAGATCTGGGAAGGCCTCAGGCGTCATGAAGGATGAAGTGCCCAGCCTTGGGAAGCCCCTACATCTCCCCGAGGTCCGAGAGCCAGAAGGCTCACACTGTCTTCCACACAGCTCTAGTGATCGCTTTAATGTGCTCCCCCACCAGGGATGGTACTGTCCCCAGGGGTGGGGCCTGGCTTCGCCATCACAGCCCTAACGTGTGGATGGAGTCACTGAGAAGATGCAGGCCGAGCCACCCTGCAGTGGTTTCTCGCAACCATTGCCTCTGACCACTGGGCCCCAGCAGGGATGTGAGGGGTCCGTGTCACTGGCAAACACACTGCTGAGAAGCTAAACATGTAACTGGCTCTGATGAAAAGCCGGTGAGGGGGGGAGATGTCTGTCACCTGCCTGGCGAATCTTCCATCTGTGTGTTCTAGACAGAGAGGATCTAGGGGACCCTCCAGAGAAGGGAACTACTTTCTGCTCGAGGACAAAGATACTTCTAGCCTCCATGGTGCAGGGAAGCTCATGGATGAAGCTCTGATCTCTTCTGGTCAAGCCTGGTCTGGGTAGGAGGACGTCAGCCTCAGGTGATCTCTGATAGTCAGTTTCTTGAGGAGCTGCCCAGAAGTGCCATCAGGTGTCTTGTGGTATATCTAGAACAGATTGTGCCTTCTGGCTGTAAGGAGTGAGGGAGGATAGCCCTGTGGGGCTTTCAGACGGGCTTCCTGCTTGGACTTAGAGTCCAGACTTTCGAGTTGCCAAAATGATCAGGTTCACAGTCCTCCGGATTCAGGGACTCCCCAGGTCCATCCCTCTCTGCCCTAATCAGCCCCCAGAGTCTGTGCCCTGCACACCCCCACCCCCACCCCCATCTCCCAGAACTGGCCTGGCTAGCAGAGTATGTGCTAGGCGATGATGGTAGCAGCCTTGCTGGGAGGGGTGTGGGCAGAGGAGCAGTCGTGGCCATGAAATGCTTCCACGATAATGCCATGTGCCCCGCTTACCCAGGGCCTAGCGGCTGTCAACAATAGCATTTAATTAGCTCATGCGTCTCAGAGTGGGGAGGCATGGTAGGCCTGGACCAGGCTCATGCACGTGGCTGGCCTCACCCAGCTGTGGCTGGAGGGATGGTAGGTCTGGGCCATGTGCCTTTCCTCATCCAGACAGCGAGCCCTGCTCTCACTGTGACAGCAGAGGGGGGAATGAGCAAGGCCAGAATGCAGGGGAGCTGGCCCAGCCCCTGCAGCCTCCCCTTTGTTGGTGCCCTGTTGGCCACAGCCTAGAGCCAGAGCCCAGAGCCCCCTCTGCAGACCTAGAGAGCCGTCAGTCTCTTCCCAGCACTGAGAGGGGTTATTTGTTTATTTAGAGCACTTGAGCCCTTCCCAGTCCTGCGTGAGTCCTGTGCTCTTTCTCTCAGGGAACTTCTGTAGGTCCCACCTGCCACTGCTTGAGGGGACCTCTCACTGTGACCTGAGTGCCCTGGGTTTCCATAGCACCCCATTCCTTTACCTGCCTGCTCCCCTTTTCCTGACCCCTTCAGAGTCTCCTTGGGTCCATCCTTCTCTGCCCTCATCAGCTCCAGAGTCTGTCCCCCTTTCAGATCCTCTTTCACTTGCTGCCCGGGTTACCTCTCGGACTGTCCCAGCCCCAGGCTCTAGGGCACACAGGCAGCCCCCGACCCTGTACCTTGCCTCAGACCTCTGATACTGCGTGGAGGCAGTGCCTGGATTCTACCTGTTCTGAGGCCAAGATACCTTATGTCCCACTTATCCTAAAAAGGTACTTTTCCCTCGACCCTGTGAATTCTTCAACATGTTATCTCTAATTTGCCTTTTGTAAAAAGAAAAAAAATTAAAAGTTTTGAAAAGTACTCTATACCCATTGCTTTCTTTTCCACCCACTTGCTCTTCCGTTCCTTACAATCTGACTTTTTTCTCCACTTTATTGCCCCTGGAGACTACTTTCTCAAAAGCCTGCAGAGTTAGGCATGTCATGTGCATTCATTTATTTAATTCTGTAAAACCTCTGTGAGATGGGTGCTGGGCACAGTCGACGTCCTTTGACCCCCGAGGAAATCAGGACTCAGCCCAGCTGCGTTCTGTATGCACTTGTTCCAAACTGGTGATGAAATGCAGGCCTGTCTAGCGCAGAGCCTAAGCTTTCAGTCATTGTGCTGTACTAACCCTGAGCAGGACTGGAATGTCAGAGTGAGAATTTTCCCAAACCTTGGCTACAGAAGGGGGCTGTATTCGTTTGCAAGGGCTGTATGGCTTAAACAAAAGCAATGTCTCGTCTCACTGCTGAAGTCTGGAATTCCAAGAACACAGGGTCGGTAGGGCTATGTTCCCTCTGAAGCTGGTGGGGAGAGATCTGACCCAGCTTCCCTCTGGGCTTGGGAGCATACCTGCAGCCTTCACACAGTATTCTCTCTGCCTGCATGTCTGTATCCACAGTCCCCCTTTTAAAGAGGCCACAAGTCACAGCAGATCAGGGGCCTAGCCCAACAACCTCAACTTAACTATAGTTGGCCCTTGACCCATGCAGGAGTTAGGGGTGCTGGTCCCTTCCCAATGTTGTCAAGAGTCCACATGTAACTTATGACTGTCCACAATGTCACCACTAATGGCCTACTGTTAATTGGAAGCTTTACCAATAACACAAATGGTCGATTCACACATACTTTGTACGTAATATGTGTTGTAAACTGTGTTCTTACATTGCAGTAAACTAGAGAAAAGAAAATGTTACTAAGAAAACCATAAGGAGAAGAAAAGATATTTCCTATTCATTAAGTGGAAGTCACTTATCATAAAGATCTTCATCTCATCATCTTCATGTTGAATAGGCTAAAGAGAAGAAGGGGGTGGTCTTGCTGTCTCGGGGTGGGTGGCAGAGGAGGAAGAGAATCCGAGTATAAGTGGACTTGTACATCAAACTTGTGATGCTCAGGGGTCAACTATGATTACACCTGCCTCAACCCCATTTCCTAAAGAGGTCCCATTCTCAGGTACTGGGGTCAGAACTTCAGCATCTGAATTGTTACAGACTTGATACAACCTGTAGCAGGTGGTCCCTGAACAAGCCATAAATAGCTGCATGGGTGTCACGGGGCAGCGCCTGTCCAGTCTTACCGAGCCACACTTGGCATTTTTATGATAACAAAATGCTCAGGTAACTCCAATGCTGTGAAGGTGCGACAGACTCTGTCTCTGGCACTCTCTGGAAAAGCGTGTGAGTCAAGGTCCTTGAATTTCACTTGAGATAAAAGCATATCCTAAAAGATAATTTAAAATATGGACATAAGCAAAGCATACAAAGATGGGGACCGCAGGGGATTCCTCTTGGTTATAAAACATTTCTGTGCAAGGAGAGTTACTTTCTACTATTTTGGGAGGGAAAATTGTTGTATCTTAGGTGAAATATGACTTAAAGATGTTCTTGTGGGAAATGGTCTCTGAAATCTGAACTGACATAAACAAATTTCTAAAACAACTCCTATCTATAAATTTGGGGATTGAAGCAAACAAATCATTCACTAAGAGTAACTAAAAAATAATTACAGTTTTGTTTAGTGTGTTAATAGCATTAAGCTTCTGTAAGAGAGTATTCTCTTTTGGAGAGGATATGAAATTATTTAAGGGTGAAATGCCATGATAACTGGGATTGCTTTTTAAGAATTCAGCCAGATGAAAATAAATGAAATGAGTTAGCAAAATACGATTTTTTTTTTTTTTTTGCAGTTTTTGGCCAGGGCTGGGTTTGAACTCACCACCTCTGACATATGGGGCTGGCATCCTACTCTGTTGAGCCACAGGCACTGCCCCACAAAATATGATTTTTGAAGCTTGATGATGGTTTCCTAGAGGTTTCTTGGACTCTACTTTTTTTTTTTTTTTTGAGACAGAGCCTCTAGTTGTCGCCCTGGATAGAGTGCTGTGGCATCACAGCTCACAGCAACCTCCAATTCCTGGGCTCAAGCGAGTCTCCTGCCTCCACCTCCCAAGCAGCTGGGACTACAGATGCCCACCACAATGCCCAGCAATTTTTTGGTTGTAGCTGTCATTGTTGTTTGGCAGGCCCGGGCTGGATTCGAACCCGCCAGGCTCAGGTGTAAGTGGTTGGCACCTTAGCCGCTTGAGCCACAGGTGCCGAGCCTACTTTTGAGTATATTTGGAAACTTTCACTATAGAAAGGTTTCAGAATGCAATCATTTAAAGTAATAAAGAATTAACTAATTTTTTCTTGGGTGTTCATAGACTAACACAATTTCTTGTCAGCTACTTTGACCAAAGAATATTTAAACAGTCTATTTTGCTGTTTCCGTGGTTTTTCAGTTTGTAACAAAGTTGCACATGGCTTTGTTGTTATTTACCAACCCTTCTTTGAAAGGGAGAGTCTGGGGTAATAAGGGGAAATCCTTGCTTTAATTTTTAATTAAGTTGTAATTCACACAGACTATTTTAGCTTCACATGATCTCCCTTTCCAGATAAAGTTGTTGCAGTTTCGGGATAGGTTTTTCTCTTTGGCTTTCTGGATTTTTATAGTAATAGCGATGTTTTCTTTACGGAATAGGGTCTGTCACTTCGAAACCGTGACCTCTGTGAATCTCAAGAAGAGATTAATAGATCTAGCAAGCCTTGGAGGCCAAACAGCCTGCTGAGAGGGAGAGCTGACCCCAAAATAGACACATAGCCCTATTTCTTATTTGTTTTCCAAAACACTTGGCGAACTTAAGGCCTTATCAGTTTACCTTTCACTGAGAGGAGCCGACTGGACCGTATACTTTAAGAAAAGCATTTCTTCAGAGAGAACATCAATAAAAGCAAAATTTCAGGGATAACCCTGCCTCCATGCTCATTCCTTCCTGTGAAATGTGTCTATTCGTAGGCATTTTATCAAAAGCACAAACGTTCCCGTTCAACCTTTAGGATGGCTCCTCGGCGCAGAAGCCCAGCATCTGACCGCTGCCTGCTCCGGCTTCATTTCCTCCCACTTTCTGCTGGTCAAGTTTGCTCAGGGCTCTTCCCAACCACCTACCCAAACAGTAGCAGCCACAGTAGCCACAAAACCCCTCCCACTCGGGCACAGCACCCCCCCCCACCCACCGTGGCCCAGCCCTTGCGGGGGGCTGTCCCAACCACACTTCTGCCACCCCCACCCACCATGAGCCTCGGCTGGCCAAACTGCCAGGGTCTCCATCATGACAAAACGTAAATAGTCAAAATGAAGTTGCTTCTTGTTTTTAGAGATACTTTAAAATCCAGTGATCTTTTTCATATAGTGGGATTTCACCATGTGGCCAAGACAGTTCTGTTCTCTGATGTCACCCGTACCTCTGCAACCAGTGATCTGAGGGTGCGAAGTGCATTTTGGGGGACAGGATAGCGTGAGCCACAGTAACAAGAAACTTGGCTCAGAGCCCCACAGTGGCATGACAGGAACCTGTTCCAAGCCCGTCTGTCCCCTGGTGGGATTTGGGGTGTTTCATGCATCTCCCCCAGATGCTCTGACAGGCCCCGGCCCTGGGTCTTTGTGGTTTACCCTCCTGCTGTGCTCCAGCCGGTTCCTCCTGGGTAGGGAGGATGAGGCCGTGGGACTGTGGAGTCAATGCTTTCCCGGTGGCAGTGCCCTCCCTTTCCCACCACCAAGGCCGTGGTCACTCCAAAAGGCAGTTGTACTCTGGGGAGGGCTGTTTCCCAGCAGTGATAAATCTTATCAAGATCCAGGTGTGAACTCTGCCCATTTCTGACATTGCACCAATTTTACTTCTGACACTTGGAACATCCACCCTTTGGCAGCTGGATATGTCCGTGATACAAACCACAAACACACGTGAAGCTCATATTTGCCCTCTCTGCCCACAACCAAGCCAAAGTCATGGAGTTGACCCTGAGTGCTGCCAACTGTCTCCCTAAGCAGGCTCCATTCCTAAGCAGGGCTCTGGGCACAGCCTAAGTGGCCAGGGATGCTCTCTCTCCATCCACCCCCTCCTCTATCACTGTTGTATCTCTAGTATTCCCTCTTCCAGAAGTTTGGTTGTGTCCTCGCTCAGAGAGAAGCCCCTAGAACACACTCCAGGGTGTACAGTGCACCCCAGTTCTGGCAATAGGGGAGCAGTTCTGGCCCCAGCATGGTAACACAGACATGATCAATTCCTGGTTGCAGAAAACCTGGGTCTGGCTCAGCACAGTGTTGCTCTGGCCCATGCTTGGCATTCAATAAATTTGTGTTAAGTTGGTGAAGGAAAGGACAGATGGCGGATGCCCATCTGAAGGTAAGATGAGCATCAAGTGGCCAAGACGCCGCAGGCAGGTTGTCGGAGGTGAGCCTTGGCAGTGGGTGCCCAAAGCAGCATGAGGCGGTAGGACTGGGAGAGAAGTCGTTCCCAAGGGAGCCATGCTGTGTGCCAAGAGGGTAGAAAAAATATCCGTGAAGGAGAGAGCATTCCTGAGAAATTGTCAGATTTTTAGCCACAAAGAACAAATTCCCAAAATAACAGCATCTGTTTACATGTGCTTGCAACGTGCCAGGCGCTATTCTAAGCCCCTCGTAGACATTAACACATTTAGTTCTCACAATCCTGTGATTATCCTCATCAGAGAAATGAAATGACCTGCCCTGGGTCACGCAGCCAGTTACTAGGAGGCTGGAATCTGAAGCTATGGTGGCCCACGTGCTTAACCAAAATTCAGCAGATTTGAAACCCAGGGCTTATAGTTTTAAAATGCACAGCCTGAGCCATGGGGCTGATGTGCGATCCAAATATGTCAGGCAGAGATTTTCTCTGTGCTATAAAAATCTACTATTCAGACCACGTGAGATGTGTGTGCATACGTACATTTTTCTTTTCATGTATTTTCCAACTCAGATAGAGCCTGACATGTTGATTTAACCTTGAACAACTCGTCTGTTTTCATGCATCTGTGACTTTTTCTGCCCTTCCAGAACTTGCTTTCAAAATCAGCTGATGCACCAATCCTTGCTTTCAAAATCAGCTGATGGTAGCCTGGAGTCCTCTCTCCTGTAAATCTTACCTCAACTCGAAGACAGACAGATTCATGCTCTTCTTGGCTTTCAAAGTATCCCTTCCTTCTGGTAGGCCTCTTTGGGCGACATCTTCCCCTCTGAAGTTAGATCTCCTCTTACCATAATTTTAGGCCATACGTAAATCTTATTAGTCTGCACTACTGTCACTTAATGTTCTACTATTTCTGTCGGTCTGTGTGTAGGCCAAACTGGGAATGAGTTGATTTTGGAAGCAAATGCAAATTTGTCCCCTCACACCAATGGAAAGCCAGTCATTAAAGGTATTACATTTTAAGGTATTGCAATAAAATATCTGGGGGTGTTTGGGATTTTTTGGTTTGTTTTGTGTTTTGTTGAGTAAATAGAAGTTTAGGGTTTAACACATTTTAGTATACATAAATATTCATGTTCCTGAATATTCATTAGTATACATAAATTTTATATTCTGTCCTGTTACAGGTTAAACTCTATTACCACCTACTTCACGGTTGGAAGGTCAAAATGTCCTTTCTAATAGACAGATAGAAATTTGCAGAAGATCCTATTTTCCATCTTAGCATTATTTAGAGTTATGATTTACCTATTGGGCATAACCAAAGACTAACAAGTACAGAATCTAAGAAACGCCATTTAGGTAATACATGTAATATCTTTTGTTAGTCCTTTTCCTCCAGTTAAAGTGGATGGCAGCTTTCAAAAAGCTTTAACAACCTAGACATAACAAAATTGAGGACATTCAACTTGAGATTATATTTAGGCCTCACGAAACCCCAGAGGCCTATCCACTAGTAGCCAGTGAGGACGTGTAAGGCAGAACTTATTGGCAATCGGTTGATGTTTGAACTTTCAACAGAGGATTATTCATTACTTTGATGCACCATTGACCTTACCTGACATCAATATTCTTTTGCCATTTTCTACTGACCGGCAATAAGGAGAATATTTTTTTTCCCTGCACTATGCTTAACTGATGCATGTTTATTTTTAAAAGTTTTTAACTATTTGTATTTGTTTATGGAAAGAAATAGATTATGGCATTTGGGTTCCAAAATTTTGCCTATTATTTGAATGGATTATCAATCACCTATCTTTATATCTTATGTCAAAAGCATTTCACTCAGATGAAAAAGAATTATGGCAAAATATGAAAAACTTGATCTGTTTTATAATGTTTTATAACATTTTTAATATTTAGGAGAATACCAAGACATGCCTGATGGTGTAGATTTTAATAAAATAGTGATAGAATTTGGGTTTCAGGGAAAGTGAATGTATTTCTAAAGGAGAAGTTGCCCCCAAGTTACTTGATTTGTACTAATGAAAGAGAAAGAAGGTGTGTGTTTTTGTAACATTTTTATAATGCCCGCAAATTTGATGGCGGTGGGGTATGTTACAATTTCTGCATGCCTTTTGTCATTTTTATAAATTCATTATTAAAAATGTATTATCTAGACATATATTTATGTATTTTAAAAACATTTTTCATGTCATATATTAAATGATTATTGAACTTTTATTTAGAAGCATCTTGTCAGGGTACCCTCTTTTTTCTCTTGTTCAAACTTCATAATTAGAACAAATACCACTAATGAAAAGGTTTCTCTGAGGTCAGATTTTATTAAAATAATAAAACAATGGGGGAGAAAACTCTGTAGAAGTGTTCTAAAAAATTATGATGTTTTGAAATAATTGTTGGAATCCTAGGCAGCATAGAGGTTCTATAGAGCAAATGGGGATCCAGGGGGAAAGAGCAGTCCAGTGTCTGGGAAAAGCTTCCCTTACAACAAGGTCACATCAGCCACCAATGATGTCGACTTCAGCCTCTGGAGCCACGGAGGACAGGGGAGAGGTTAGAGTCCCCATCCCTTTCTTTCTGGAGTCCTCGTATGGCGTTTTCTCTTGGTCACCGTGTCAGATTTCAGACACTCTGCTGTCTAGCTTAAGGCCTCCCTGTGTGATGTGCGGACTCCACTTTCTTGGAATGCCCACCTCTCCAGCACCAGAAGTGACAGCCCGCACACCGCTTGTCCTTGGTGGCTTGATACAAATCAACATTTGGCATGGTGAAAAGAGGAATTTAGATCTCATTGAGATCTGTGCCTTGGAGTTTTAATGTTCTGGCATTTTACTTAGTTGTTTTTATTTTCAGCTGCTCCGTTTTAGACTTCTGAACATTTGGTTTTATAGTTGGGCTTTTAACAGATCTGTAATCGACATTGATATACATTATGGCAAAAGCAAAAATACAGTGCTGTGTATTGTCACTGAGTTCTTAGAGGTATTCGCTCCCTGACACTGGAAAGGAATAAGTGACTTTTAATCTTTAATCAAACATCTTATAAACATATAAATAAAATGTATTAGTATTTTAAAAGCAGATTTGCAATCATTTGAAATAGAAATCATTGGCCTACATTTTCAAATAACTGCTTAAATTTATTCTTGGCAGAAAAGTAATATTTTTATGCTAACTGAAATTTTCCAGTGGCAATTGACTTAAGATATCAAAACTGAAGTCTCAATTGACTTAAAATCTCAAAACTGAATTGATTTAAAATCTTAAAATTGAAGTAGTTGGGAAACCACTTCAAATTTTAAGTTCCAAAAATAAATTGAAATTCTGGTTTGACTATGATGAACGGTCCCAGCCCACAAAGCCAGTTTCCCACAGAGGCCACGAGAGGGAGCTGTTGAACCTTAAATTAAAAGTATTTGACCAACAATAATCTTCGGCTAAACCGTTGAGATAATCTGGCCTATAATATTTAACTTGCATATAATGAGCAATTGTGTAGTTTTTATTTCTATCAAATCAAAAGTGATGCATACAAGTAAGATACTGTGGTTAAATTTAATGAATCCTTTTGAGCGCACATTATTTACAAGACACTATTGAAAGGAGATACAAAGGTGAATTATTTGAGTGGCTCATAAACATGGTTAGGTCTGTGTTATTGCATTTGCATTATAAAGTAGAACATCAAATTCTGTCTTACCACTGGGGGGTGGGAGGGAATAATGTAATGAAGAATAATAAAATACATGTTAAAAAAAAATAAAGTAGAACATCACATATAAGAGGAAAATATGTGTGGCATCAGAAAGTCTGGAGAGAGGAGTTGGCACAGAAGGGCTAGAGGACTTCCAGGTATTTGGGAAACCGAGGAGGAAATGTTCTAAGTGCAGAGCTCTGCGTAAGTGGAGAGGGTTTGGAGAACCCTGGATAGCCGGGTTTGCTTGACAGATAACTAAGAGAATACTGGACAGGAAAGCTGGGTCAGGCTGCATTGTAATGGTGCATACACGCTCAAGGACTTACTTATCCCTAATTGTTTTGAATGTCAAAATTTGACCAAATGAATTCTCTCTCTCTTTTTTTTTTTTTTGAGACAAAGTCTCACTGTGTGACCCTTGGTAGAGTGCCGTGGCAGACACAGTTCACAGCAAACTCAAACACTTGGGCTTAAGTGATTCTCTTGCCTCAGCCCCCCAAGTAGCTGGGACTATAGGTGCCTCCCACAACGCCCAGCTATTTTTTTGTTGCAGTTGTCATTGTTGCTTTAGCAGGCGCGGGCTGGGTTCAAACCCACCAGCCTCAGTGTATGTGGCTGGCACCGTAACAGCTGTGCTACAAGTGCTGAGCCCAAATGAACCTGCAAATGCAAGAGTGTGAGTGGGAGGCATGTTCTCTACTAATTTTGGTTCCCTATTATTTCCGCTGGGTTTGGGCCTCAAACCCATAAAACAACCTAATAGTGTTTGTAGGTCAGTGGCCTTGATTGAGATACAATAGTGAAATGTACTCAGTTCATTGGGCATTATTCACAAATATCGATTGAAGTCATATAATATGTGTAGTTTCTTAGAAAATCTCAAAGTTTCTTAATCACAGTGTCCTAAACCTGATATACCACTGGTGAAATCTTCAAAATCATTGAAAGCCATCTTCTTTGTATTTAGGGTAGAAACAATTACCTCTTAAGAGCATTAGAGTTTGCTTTAAAAATTTAAAATAATGTAGTTTAATGAGTACAGAATTTTAGCATTTCAAGGCAAAAAAGTTCTGGTGATCCATTGCACAGCAATAAGAACATACTTAACACTACTGAACAGAATGATTAAAAATTGTTAAGATAGTAAATTTTATGTGTTTTCCATTACCATTTTTTAAAAACTAAAATACGAAGGTTTTTTTAGCGCTGTCACAAAAAGAAAGCTATCTACAGGAAGTGGGATGAATTTAGCTCCCGTGTTTCCTGGCAGGGCCTGCAGGGAGGGGCAGGCGGGCAGCAATGTGGTGCTGGTGGTGTTCATTTCACGAATACCCCTACAGAAACAGAATTAGACTGAAGTAAAATTTACAGAGGAGGTGCTTACAGAAAAAGGAATACCAAACAAAGTGCTGGGCAATAACTTCAGTTACTTTTTTTTTTTTTTTTGAGACAGAGTCTCACTTTGTCACCCCTGATAGAGTGCTATGGTGTCATAGCTCACAGCAACCTCAAACTCTTGGATTCAAATGATTCTCTTGCCTCAGTCTGCAGAGTAGCTGGGACTACAGGCACCTGCCACAACACTCGGTTATTTTTAGAGATGGCATTTTGCTCTTGCTCAGTCTGGTCTCGAACCCATGAGCTCAGGCAATCCACCTGCCTCAGTCTCCCCAAATGCTAGGATTGCAGGTGGGGACCACCACACAAGGCTCAGTTACATTTAAAAAAAAAACAAACTACTTATAGGTTGTTCAAATATGAGTTTACTTGAATCCTTGAACCCAAGTGGGAGATTGCTGTGAGCTATGATGCCATGGCACTCTTCCCAGGATGACAGTTTGAGACTCTGCCTCAATAAATAAATAAATAATAAATTAAGGCAAAGCTCAGCAAATTCATTTCTCTGGAGTGCAGCGATAACTTTGCTTTTATATTGTGTAAAGAGAAAATTAAGGAATGATGACAGACATTTCATAGCACCTTAAGCAGAATAATGTTCCCCTAAAGATGTCCATGTCTTAATCCCTGGAACCTGTGACTTTAGGTTGCAGTTGGAATTAAGCTTATAATCAGCTGCCTAAAATTAGGACATAAGGTGGATTTCTCCCTGGGCAGTAATCTCACCCCTCCTGTACTCTAGGTGGGATAAAGGTCACTTTAACTGCAAAAATAAATAAATAAACCTTGTTTCTTATACCTTCAATGAATCCCCAACAATACATTTTTAAAAATAATAAAATAAAAATAAATAAATAAAATTAGGAGATGGGTACAATGGAATCAAAAGTATCCTTAAAAGTGGAAGGGGGGGGAGTGGAAGAGGGAAGCTGGAGGGGAGCTCCAAGAACTGCAATGTGGGAACTCAATCTGACATTGCTGGCTTTGAAGTAAGTGGAGGAAGGCACCACCAGCCAGGGAATGTGAGCAGCCTCGAAGAGGCTGGTGGAAAAGCCAGGAGCTGGTTCTCCCTTAGAACCTCCAGAAAAGAATTCATCCCTGCCAATACCTCGCCACCCCATTGGACTTCTAACCTGGGGAGCTGTGAGATAAGAATCTGCGTCGTGTCAAGCCCCTGGGCGTGTGATGATTTGCTACAGCTGCGCTAGGAAGCAACTGCACACAGACCCCCTGGAATACATGGTATCACAGTCAGGTCACAACACCCCCTGTGCTTCCCTGTCCTGCAGACGATGTCGCTAAGTGTAAGCTTCAAGCTTCCTTACCAGTTTCAAGATCAAAACTGCTGGTGCCAGAGAAGCTTGTCAGTCTTCTCACTTGGAAAGATCCATTTCAACACAGACTTGGGCAGGAGGGGTGCTGAGAGAGCGCCGAGGTGGCCTTGCAGTGGCATGCGCCCGTAGTCCCAGCTACTCAGGAAGCTGGGCTGGATTGCTTGAGTCCAGGAGTTCAGGTCCAATCTGGACAACATAGCAAGATCCCTGCCTCTAAAAAAAATTCAAATTATATATGTATAAAAACATATGCAAACACAGACCAAGCACAGTAAAAAGGTGAACATCTGAACCCCTGCCAAACATCATAAAAAATAGAACCTTACAAAATTCTGAAATTCCCTGCATGTAAATTCCATGATTGCACAGCTTTGTCTTCTCTCTGGAGTAGCCAATATTCTGAATGTTGTACTTAATTCTCTTGCTTTTCTTTGTTGTTTTACCGCAAATGTTTATGTCCCTAAGCAATATTTTATATTTATTTGTATTTAAAAATGTTTATTAAAATGGTATCACAATGCATGCATTCTCCTTATTAGTCATAGTGACGCTCGAGATTAAAGTTTATCAGTTTTCACTGCTTCAAAGTATTCCATTGTGCGTGTGTGTGTAATCCTATGGATGAACATTAATATCCAGTTTTAACTATTGCAAACTCTTTTCAGTGTGCATACTACGCATCTTCCAATACTGGCATAAAAATTTCTTTAGGGCGTATGCTTAGGAGTTGCTGGGTCATAGCGTAATTGATCCCAAACTGTATTCCAAAGTGATCTTACCAATTTATAATTAAACCAGTGATATACACAATTTTCCTTTCCTCTAAATTCTTACCAAATTTTTGCATTCCTTGTTTTCGAGTTTCTACCATATACCGTGGTTGTCATTATGGTTTAAATGTTTCCTTTATATAATTTCCAAAGAAATTGAGTACCCTTTCACATTTCACGTCCATTCCCATTTCTTTTTCATAAAGTACCTGATCATATCTTTTGCCTATTGTTAATTTTTAATTGGGTTGCATATTCATATATTTTGGCTACTAGTGCTCCATTGCTTACAAAGGTTGCAAATACCTTCGCCCCAGTTTGTGACTCTACCTTTCTTTCTTTCTTTCTTTTTGTGGCATCATGCTCAATAGAAGTTCTTTACAATGTTTACTAAATGTGTTGCTAAAGTAAGTGTGAATTTCTTAATGTATTCAATCTTTTTCCTTTTTTTTTTTTGAGACAGTCTCACTTTCTTGCCCTCAGTAGAGTGTCATGGCATCACAGCTCACAGCAACCTCCAGCTCTTGGGCTCAGGTGATTCTCTTCCCTCAGCTTCCTGAGTAGCTGGGACTGCAGGCGCCCACCACAATGCTCGGCTATTTTTTGTTGCAGTTTGGCCAGGGCCAGGTTCGAACCTGCCACCCTCAGTATATGGGGCCAGCGCCCTACTCATTGAGCCACAGGCATCATGCAACAATCTTTTTCCTTTTATGATTGCGATACTTTGAAATACATATATTTGTTCTTCGACCTTGTTTTTTTATTCAACATTCAATTCCTAAACTCCTAAGAATCTCCGAAGTGAGGTTGACTCATGGTTCACAGCCCCTTAGCTTTTGGATGGACGCCAGTCGTGGGAAAGACCAAAGCAGGATTACAGGGTGGGGACTTCCAGCTCCACCTCCCAACCCACAAGGGGGCAAGAAGCGCTCAAGGTTAACGTGATCACCAATGGCCAATGATTTGCTCAATCAAGCCTACGTAATGAAGCTCACACAAAAACCCAAAAGGACAGAGGTGGAGAACTTACTGGGTAGTGAACACCTGGCGGTTCCTGGTGGGTAGGAACCCAGGGAAGACATGGAAACCCCATGCCCCTTACCCCATATCTGTCTCTTCATCTTTATCCTTTGAAATATACTTTACTTTATAACCATTAAATATATTTCCAGGTATTGGTCCAGTTATTCTACATTTTCAAATTTCAGGGCAGAGAGTTTTTTGTAGTCATCATTAAGGATCCTTTGTATTTCTGTGGTATCTGTTGTTATTTCCCCTTTTTCATTTCTGATTGAGATTACTGGAGATCTTTTCTGTTTCTGGTTAGTCTGGCCAAGGGTTTATCTATTGATTTTATTAATCTTTTCAAAGAACCAACTTTCTGTTTTGCTGATATTCAGAATAATTCTTGTGTTCTCAATTTCATTTATCTGCTCTGATTTTGGTTGTTTCTTTTCTTCTGCTGGGTTTGGGATTGGATTGTTCTTCCTTTTCCAGTGCAGAGATGGTCCAGTAGGTTGTTGACTTGCTCTCTTTCTGTTTTTGGATGAAGGTATGTAATGCTATAAATTTGCTTGTTAGGACTGCCTTCGCAGTATCCCACAGGTTATGATAGCTTGTGGCAAACCAGTGAATGTACATAAATGTTTTTGTGAGTTCTGTGAGTTGCTCTATCAAATTAATGGAACCCAAAGCAGAATCATGAAAGCTCCAACTTGAAGCCAGTCAATCATAAACTCTGGAGGCCCAAACTTGCAACTGGTATGTGTAGGGTACAGTCTTGGGGATGGACCTTCAACCTGTGGACCTGAGGCTGTTTCCAGGTTGTTAGTGTCAGAACTGAATTGGAGGACACCCAGCTGATGTCCATAGCAAAATTGCTTGCTTGCTTGCTTGCTTGGTGCACAGGGAGAAACTCCCACACATTTGGCCTCAGAAGTCTTCCATACTGATTGCCGAGGTGGTGTGAGGACAGAGGAAAGACACAGATTTGGTTTCTCCACTCAGAATGATTAATGGTTTGGGGAAGTTTAAAAATCCTTTCTTATCCCAAAGTTACACAGATAACCTCCTGTATTTTCCACTAAGTATTTGAAGTTTCGTGTCCCTCACATTAAGGACACAGGAATGATGATTTATTTTTGGTGTGGGCCAGGGAGGGAAAGGTCTGAAGTAAAACAGAGATCCTCCCCTGTGTTTCAGATCTGGTTTCAATATCAATTTTTGTCTAGCCTCATAGATGGGAAGTGTTTTTCCTCTCTTCCTTGATTAAGTGTCAGAGAATTATTTGAACCTTTAATGTTTAGTAGACATTATTTATAAAATCATATCTAGAAATTGGATACAAAACTACTGTTTTACAGGAAGTTGGTTTTTTTGAGACAGAGTCTCAAGCTTTCATTGTGGATAGAGTGCTGTGGCGTCACAGCTCACAGCAATCTCTAACTCTTGGGCTTAAGCGAGTCTTTTATCTCAGACTCCCAAGAGGCTGAGAGTACAGGCACCTGCTACAATGCCCGGCTATTTTTTGGTTGTAGTTGTCATTCTTGTTTGGCAGGCTCAGGATGGATTCGAACCTGCCAGCTCCGGTGTATGTGGCTGGAGCCCTAGCCTTTGAGCTACAGGTGCCGAACCTACAGGAAGCTTTTAAATGACTGATTCACTATCTTTAATGGTTGAGGGTATTCTGTTTTTTCTTAGGTCAATTTTCTATTTTTTCCTCTAGGAATATGTACATTTTGTGTTTTCATACATACAGCATATGTATCATGTAAAAGATCAATTATTGTACAGTGTTATCTTTTCTCTGCTCTATCACTGCCTTTTCATTCCTGATAGTTTTAATTTAGCCTTTTCTTTTTCTTATTTATCAATCTTGTCAGAGGTTTAGTAATTTTATTAATATTTTCTTTCTTTTTTGAGACAGAGCCTCAAGCTGTCACCCTGGGTAGAGTGCTGTGGCATCACAACTCACAGCAGCCTCCAATTCCTGGGCTGAAGGGAGTCTCCCGCCTCTGCCTCCCAAGTAGCTGGGACTACAGGCGCCTGCCACAACGCCCGGCCATCTTTTGGTTGCAGCCGTTATTGTTGTTTGGCGGGCCTGGGCTGGATTCGAACCCGCCAGCTCAGGTGTACGTGGCTGGTGCCTCAGCCCATTGAGCCACAGGTGCCAAGCCAATTTTATTACTATTTTCAA
>CAUYON010013690.1:0-29989 GCA_963573935.1 Arctocebus calabarensis
AATCCTCCCGATCTCTGTGTCTCACCAGTTGCCCATCCACTCCAATAGTTCACACGGAGAAAGATCCAGAGCTCCCACCCTCTCACCTGCTGACCTGGGAGAGATGGGCTATAGGACCGTCTCCGCCGCCATCTTCCTCCGCCTCCAAAAGATAAACTTTAGAGTTGAAAACGACATTGAAGTGTGGTGGTTGTTAACATAGGAAGATATCTGTAGTCCCGAACTGTTATTTCTGGGCAAAAAACTAGAGCATAGAGTATGTAGATAAAGTGATTCAATTTCTTTTTTTTTTAACATACAGAATCACATCTCACTGTGACATGGAATTCTGTGTGTGGTGGGCAGAATTTTAAGATGTTCCTTAAGATTCTTCATACTCTGGTGTATGTTTCCTATATATCTCAGGGACTGTAAATATAAGATTTCATTACCATGATTTAGTTATCTTATATAGTACAAAGAATTTTAAGAAAGGGATATTATCTGGGTGGTCCTGGCCTAATCACATGAGCCCTTTAAATCTAAGGTCATAGACTAGGAAGTCAAATATTTGAAGCATGGGACAGGTTTGATATAACATTGCCTGCTAGAAGATGGAGGAGGTCAGTAGCAAGGAAACTAGGACCTCAGTCCGACAATTCCAAGGAATTAAATTCTGGCAAAAAGGAGAAAGAAATTGGGAGCAGATTATTCCCCAGAGATTCCACACAAAAAAATCCTGCATGATAGACTTATGACCCATGAAACTGTGAGCTACTAAATAAGTTTAAAATAAATAGGTGCTTTTAGCTGGGTGTGGTAGCACGCACCTGTAATTCCAGCTCCTCTGTAGGCCGATGCTGGAAGATCACTTGAGCACAGGAGTTTGAGGCTGCAGTGAGCAGTGACTGTACTACTTGCATTTCCAGACAGTGCAAGACCCTATCTCTGAAATAAATAGGTGCTTTTTAAGCCACTAAGTTTGTGGTAATTTGCTATACTAGAATGAGAGAAATACTATGCCTTCTTGGTGAATGTCTGAACTGTATTCATTTGCCTTCACTGTCAGGGAACACAGAGTCACATTAGAGTCAGTAATGTCAACACTGGTAAGATATCTTTACAATCTGTATATCTATTTTCAATGCTTTTTCTTTCCTAGTCACAGATTCCTGCATTGTTGTATATTTTGTCTGTTTTTTCTATCCTATTTAGAGATGAGGTCTTGCTGCGTTGCCCAGGATGGACTTGAACTCCCGCACACAAGTTATCCCTCTACCTCAACCTCCTGAGTAGCTGGGACTACAGTGTATACCACCATGCCTGGCTGATTTTTCCAAGCTTAGTTATGTTTTAACATTTCATTTTATGTAATCCTTTTTAGTCTCATTATAAAAGCAATATGTGCTCATTGTACAAAGTATTGAAAATGCAGTTAGGCACAGGAAAAAATATTAAGAATTAGAATTCTATCACTTCATCTGGAGAAAACAACTGTTAATGTTTTGTTTTATTCTTTCCAGTCTTTTTCCCTATGCTCACATGTATATTTTTATATCATGAGATCATGCAGTATTATTATGCATATTCTTGTTGTAAGCTGCCTTAAAACCTTTGAGGAAAAAACAAGATAGAAATTAACATATATTCAGTGGTTTAAATGAATTTTTCTTTCATCAGCTGGTTGTTGAGCTCAGTAGATCTCACTGTTCTTTTTTTTAATTATTTGTTCCTTGCTTTCTGTTGCTCCTATGACGCTTGATGTTTACCTGTGTTAGAGGTCTCCAAGACCACTCTCAAATCAATGATTTGTTAGACAGCAGTTCTCAACCTGTGGGTCGTGACCCACAGGAACCATACTAAAGGGCTGTGGCATTAGGAAGGTTGAGAACCACTGTGTTAGAAGAACTCAGGACTAAGCATAGAGCCTTACTCACAGCTACAATTTATTGCAGTGAAAAGAAACAAAACAAAATCAAGAAAGGGAAAAAATCGCTTAGGGACAAAACTTGGTGGAAACCTGACATAAGATTTCAAGGAGCCACAGATGATGCATTTAATACCTTCAGCATGGAATTTAGACAACATATATAAAGTGCTATTTACCAGGTAATCTCATTAGTATCCAAGGTTTCTGTTGGGGCTGGTCATGTTGGCAACCTCTGCCTAATATATATCAGAATTCCAAAAATCTACAAGAAAAGCAGTTGTTCAGCATAAATTATATTATCTGCACAAACAGTTTAGGCACAGTGATCTACATTTTTTTATTTAAGGAGTGGTGAGAGTCTTCCCAAAGTCGAAGTTCCTACACTTTGGTCAACAGCTAACTCTGCAAGCAGCAATTTCTAATGATAGCTGACCAGCCACGTTGAATTTTTCTGTACATCACTTAAGTACCATATTACCACAATCTCCCACAGATTTTAATAGAATATGGATTAGTGAGAATAAGTTCTACTTATATATTTCTACCATTAGCATATGTGTATTAAGTGTCCATTAAAACTAATGTCAGGATAGATAAGAGCTTACCACGAAAGACCAACACCATGTTGAGAACTAAGGCTCTGTACCGCTCTCCTAGAGTGTCTGCATCTGGAGTGCTGCCTCTACCTCCTTAAGGTTCCTTTCTACCTTTTCCCACCAAAATAAAGACTCCTAATCAAAATCAAAGATCAATGCAAGGGTACATTTCAAAACAACTAAGAGTATATTCTAAATGTCATACTACAAAAATAAGTAAGGTTATGGTTATGTTAGTTTGATTTAAGCATTCCCCATTGTTTATCAAATTATCACATTGTATCCCATAAATGTATACAGTTAAGATTTAATAAAAATTAAGTAAAAAGAAAGAAAAGACCAGTCCCAGAGTCTCATGATGTGGTACATAGTTAGAATAGAAATTTTTCTCAGAGCCTTTCACAAAGAAGGGCAGGGCATTATCTTAGAAGATCTAAGCACCAGGTCCATATTGAGGTGACCAGAAGGAAAGGGCTATCTTTGTGTTTTTAAGTTTTCTTTGATTCTGCTGGTGGCAAATATTTCACTTGCATTATAACTTTGCAAAATCTCTGTCTCCAAGACCTGCCTTTTATTTTTAGGGATACCTGACAGATATGGACTACACACGTGTGCTTTATTCTATACACAGAAGTAGTTTGATCATAGAATTAAAATGTTTCTTTGAAAGAAAAGGGAAGCTTCTAGTTGATACAGCACTTTTTATGAATCAGTAAAAGCCACATCTCCTGCACTTATGCAGCCCCAGGGACATAGACAGAAAAATGTTACCTCTGGGAGGAGAACGCAGTTCCACACCATTGTGTCAGGCTTGGAGATCAGATCTATAGCAGGATTTCATTATCCCCTTAAAATTGAGCCCAACTAAGTGTGCTAGGAAGGTTGGTGGGTGTATGGCACTATTTTCTTTTCTACTGTTCTTTTCTACTGTTCTTTAAAAACCAAGAAGTCCTGTCCTGTTATTTGCCCTCCCAGTGAGGTAAACAAGTTTTCATCACCAAATAGATTATTTTTAACTTTTTAAAATTATTATGGGTACATAGTAGTTACATATCTTTATGGAGTATGTGTGATATTTTGATACAGGCATACCATGTGAATTTGTCAAATCAGAGTTATTGGTGTCTCAATCATCTCAGGCATTTATCATTTTTTTTGTGTTAGGAACATTCCAATTCTACTCTTTCACTTATTTTGAAGTATACCCTAACTTATTGTTGACTACGGTCACTTTGTTGTGCTATCAAATATTGTGCATTCTATCTCTATAACCATGCTGCTATACCCATTAACCATTCTTATTTTATATACCCTTTGTACTATTCCATCCTCTGGTAAAAATCATTTGCCTCCTTGTCTCCAAAAATCAATTGTTTTTAATATTTAGTTCCCACATATGGGTGTTGAACATGCAAGATTCATCTTTTTGTGCTTGTCTTATTTACTTAACATAATGTTATTCTGTTCCATCTGTGTTGTTGCACATGGCAGGATTCCATCCTTTCTGTGGCTATATAATATTCCATTGTGTATATGTGCCATACTTTTTTTATGTTTCATCTATTTATAGGCATGTAGGTTGATCCTAAATCTTGGCTATTGTGAATAGTACTATAAAAAACAAGGGAGTTGGGTGGCATCTGTGGCTCATCGAGTGGGTACACCAAAGGTGGTGGGTTCAAACCTAGCCTCGGCTGAACTGCAAAACAGAAAAATAGCTGGGTGTTGTGGCGGGCCCTGTAGTCCCAGCTACTTGGGAGGCTGAGGCAAGAGAATCGCCTAAGTCCAAGAGTTGGAGTGAGCTGTGTGACGCCACAGCACTCTACTGAGGGCGATAAAGTGAGACTCCGTCTCTACAAATAAAACAAACAAACCACCCCCCCAAAAACAAGGGAGTGGCTTAACCGGCTAAGGTGCCAGTCACTTACACCTAAGCTGGTGGGTTTGAATCCAGCCTGGGCCCGCCAAACAACAATGACGGCTGCAACCAAAAAATGGCCGGGCATTGTGGCGGGCACCTTTAGTCCCAGCTACTTGGGAGGCAGAGGCAGGAGACTCACTTGAGCCCAGGAATTGGAGGTTGCTGTGAGTTGTGATGCCACAGCACTCTATCCAGGATGACAGCTTGAGGCTCTGTCTCAAAGAAAAACAACAACAACAAAAAAACAAGGGAGTGAAGATATCTTTTGAATATACTAATTTCCCTTCCTTTGGATATTAGCAGTGTGATTACTGGGTCTATAGTAGTTCTATTTTTGTTTTTTGAGGAACCTTCATATTGTTCTCCATAGTGGCTGCACTAATTTACATCCCCACCAACAGTATATGAGGGTTTCCCTTTCTACACATACTCACCAGCATTTATTATTGCCTGCCTTTTTGATATAAACCATTTTAACTGGGGTGAGATGATAGTGCATTGTAATTTCGATCTGCATTTCTCTAATGGCTAGTGATATTGAGCATTTTTTCAGATACCTCTTGGTTATTTTTATTTTCTTTTGAGAAATTTCCATTGATGTCCTTTACTCATTTTTAATCAGATTAGTTGACGTTTTCCTGTTGAGTTGTTGGAGCTTCTTATATATTCTAGTTATCAATCCCTTTCAAATGGGTAGTTTGCAAATGTTTTCTCTAATTCTATAAGCTGGCTCTTTACTTTTTTGATTGTTTTTTGCTGTGCTGAAGCTTTTTAGCTTGATGTGATCCCATGAAATGGATTATTTTAAATCAGCCCTCACAACCAGAATAATTGGAAAAGGGATGCTTAGTGTAGGGAAATAGCATAGAAATAGCATAGATTGTTAGGTTATTTCATCATGTAGAATATATATAACTTACTATTGAATCAAGAGTTCTTATAACTACCTTTGAAATATTATGATAATTTTAATGCTGGGCTATGGAAAATATAATTTTAATATATATAAGCAGATTTTATATCCACCATGTTGATGTAAGAGCCTCAATAGACCTCCATTTTCCTCATCTATAAAATGGGGAGTAAAAGTTAAAAGCTAATAGCTAGAATTATCCTGTGGGTTAAATGAGATGACATACAAGTCAACAATTTTGCCAGTTCCCTCTTCAACCTTTTCCTTTTTTCTAAATTCTCACATTTTACAAGGTGTTGCAATTCCAAAGCACTTTCATTTCCAGGTTCGTCTGATCTTCAAAATTACCCTACAAGGTAAGCAGGGTAAGGACAAATAAGATCTCAGCTTTCAGCAGGCCTAGATATACTTTCATTTGCTTTAATATGAGTTTGGATCCAATCTCAATCTTCTTTCTCCATTTTCCATATTACGAATATGACACAATGATAGTCTGTTGAAAAAATAAACCACATATGAAAATCCCTGCAGTATTTGGAGACGTTTTCACTGAGTGACAACTGCATTTTGTTTCTTCATGGGAAAACAACATGGAACAAGGAGTCCTGTAATCCATCCTGTTCAATTGAGTTCTGTGCACAAAGGAGGATTTAATACATGACTGTGCCTTACCTGCTTCAATTTCTTAATCATTAAAATCATAATTGTTAAACTCAATAGTTCTATAATAGAGGATTTAAAAATAGAAAATTATGATGCATAAAGAGAAATGTTAATTCATATTACCTAAAGCATTTCAGTTTCAATTATTTAATATATTAACATTTTGTGAAATAATTTTATTATTTGCCTAGTTTTGCCAAGTCAGAATGAACTGCTATGACTAAAACAAGAGAATTCATTCCAGAGCATGGTGGTACAGTGAAAAGTTATATACCTTGAAAAATAATTGCCCTTACTCTTCTTTCTGGTTTGAAGTAAGATTTTTTTCAGTTGCAACTAACTGAAACTTCCACTTAATATACCACAAGTAAAAAAATCAGGAATTTTATTGGCAAGATACTGATATCTTTTGGAACTCAAGGGAAGAGGACAGTTGGGCACCACAAGAAACAAAACAGAGGCTGGAAAACTCTCAGGAAGCCAAGTTCAATTAGCTATTGTCACATTAATTCTGCTTCTATCTAGACTTCCACCTATTTTTTTTTTTTTTTTGAGACAGAGCCTCAAGGTGTCACCTTGGATAGAGTTCTGTGGCATCACAGCTCACAGCAACCTCCAATTCCTGGGCTCAAGCGAGTCTCTTGTCTCTTCCTCCCAAGTAGCTGGGACTACAGGCGCCCGCCGCAATGCCTGGCCATTTTTTGTTTGGAGCCGTCATTGTTGTTTGGCAGGCCCAGGCTGCATTTGAACCCACCTGCTCAGGTGTACGTGGCTGGCGCATTAGCCCGTTGAGCCACAGGCGCTGAGCCGTTCCACCTCATTTTTTACTCAAATTTCAAACTGGCTTTCACTTTCTTGGCATCTGCAGGGCCGAACATTGCTGCTTTAAGGTGGATCATATAACAAATTGTTTCAATAAACTATGGCTATTAGGGTTATGATTGGGTGTAGGCCAAAGCTAAGCCAATAAGGCTGTCTTCAAGACCATTTATGAGTTGCTTCTATGGGCTGTTTAAATCAAGATCATGCAAGCTTGGGAGGTAAACCTGTCAATGCTCAGGCAGTCTTTCTCATTTACTTTTGTTTGCTCACTCCATCTCTTCATCTTTGTTTCTGTTTGCATACCATTTCATTCATTCTCATTATCCACTTCTCTCTCCCATTCTCTGCAGGCCAGTTTTGAGGCCTGACATGGATAATTCATACTTCTTTTTAAATTTTTTTTTTTTGAGACAGAGTCTCACTTGCTACCCTCAATAGAGTGCTATGGTATCACATCTCACAGCAACCTCAAACTCTTGGGCTCAAGCAATTCTCTTATCTCAGCCTCCCGAGTAGCTGGGACTACAGGTGCCCGCCACAACACCCGGCTATTTTTAGAGACAGGGTTTTGCTCTTCCTTAGGCTGGTCTCAATCCTGTGAGCTCAGGCAATCCATCAGCCTCAGCCTCCCAGAGTGCTAGGATCACAGGCGTGAGTCACCACACCCAGCCCTAATTCATACTTCTTGCACTTGTGTATATTCAGTCCAATCTCAGTACCAAATTCTCGGGAAAGGGTGAGAATGGGTTGTCATGAGGATTGAATGTGTTAATGTAGCCTAATGAGTAGCACATAACATTCTGTGTATTATTGTTATTCTTCAAAGCCCTAGTTTGGTATTCTCTGTAGAGTCTGCATTTCATTGCTCCTGCTCTCTTGGCCCCAACCAGAATAAATCACTTCTTTCTCATCTTTGCTGCTGGACCGTGCACATGCTTCTCTTTTCATTGTTCATGTTCACTATTATATGATATTTATTAGTATGCCTGCCTTTCATTTCCTTGGGGATATAGGCCATGTCCTTCTCTCTTTGAACTCATTGCTAGGGATCGGGTCTCAGGCAGCACCTGATGTACCTGATGCATAGTAAATGCTCCAGAAATGCTTTCCAAACTGAATAGAAGGCATTTGTTCTGCATTTCATCCTTCATAGTCCCTTCTCCTTTCTCTGATACCTGCTCACTGTTCTCTATGCCCTCTTTATGCCTGTTTGGTATTGGGTTCGTTGTTGCCAGTGTGTGTGTGTGTGTGTATATATATATATATATATATATATACACACAGTATATACATATATATATACAGGAAATATATATATATTTCTAGTTTTATTTATTTATTTATTTATTTATTTTAGTTTTGTGATTTACAGGGCTTCATGGCCCACTAGCACCTTTATTTCTATGATTGATGTCAACACTCATCCACTTTTCCACTTAAAGTTCTCTCATCACATCTAATTTGCCAGGAGGGAGTAAATTCGCATACCAAGTAAAGAGAGAAGGGGGCAGGAAGAACAGGAAGAAATATCTCCCACCATTTAACCTGCAAACAACCCGGGAAGGGGAGGAGGACAGTTTTTATGATTAACTCCATTGAAGAATTGCAAAAGGTAGGCAGTTAAAAGAAGTCATTTGCGAATTAAGTGTTAAGAATATAATTTGAAAGTATGTCTTCCAATTCCCAGTCAATGTTCTTTCTGTCCTACCTGGTTATTTCTCAAATATGCTGCCTTTAAAAAAATAAGATCAGCTCTTGCATACCATGCAACAAAAAGTGGTCTTAATCATTTAGACCAGGGTGTCGGCAAAGTGGCCGACATGCCAAATCTAGCCTGCCACCTGTTTCTGTATGTCATGTGAGCTAAAGAATGCTTTTTTGTTTTCCACATTTCTCTTTCTCTTTTTTTTTTCAAGACAGAACCTCAAGTCATCACCCTGGATAGAGTGCTATGGCATCACAGCTCACAGCAACCTCCAATTCCTGGGCTCAAGCGAGTATCTTGCCTCTGCCTCCCAAGTGGCTGGGACTACAGGCGCCCGCCACAATGCCCAGCCATTTTTTGGTTGCAGCCGTCATTGTTGCTTGGTGGGCCTGGGCTGGATTCGAGTCCACCAGCTCAGGTGTATGTAGCTGGTGCCTTAGCCAGTTGAGCCACAGGCGCCAAGCCTGTGCATTTCTTTATGGTAAAAAATACCAAAATAATATTACCTGGCATATTAACATGATATGAAATTCAAATTTTAATGTCTATAAATACTTTTGTTGCAACACAGCCAAGCCTACTTTTTTGTTTATGGCTACTTTCTTGCTACAATAGTAAAGCTGGGTAGCTGCTTATGTGCCTACAGAGACTGTAGGGATTGCAAAGCTGAAGCTATTTGCTATGTGCCGTTTTGCAAAAACAGTTTTCTAAAGCATTGCTACCTAAAGTGCAGTGCATGTACCAGCAGCCTAGGAGTCAACTGATAGCTTATTAGACTTGCACAATCTCAAGTGCCTTCCAGACCTATGGACTTAACAGCATTTTAGTAAGAGCTGCTGGTGATTCATAGACACATTAAAGAGAAAGTTCAAGGTCAGAAGAGAGTTGACTAGGGCTTTCTCTTATTAGATAAGCTGTGTGGGCTACAGGAAAGGGAACAAGCCTTGAGGTTAGACATATAAATTTAAAATTCTGTTTCCACTGCTGAGTGGCTTCAGTTTTCTCACCTGTAAAATAAGGATATGCATGCTTTCCTCATAAATTTTTTCTGGATGGGATGATGTTATAATTTCCTAGGGGGCATCTCTAACACATCACCACAAATTTTGTAGCTTAACACAATAGAAATCTATTCTCTCATAGTTCTGGAGGTTAGGAGTCTGAAATCAAATGTTGTCAGGGCCATGTTCCCTCCAAAATCTCTAGGGGAGAAATATTCCTTGCCTCTTTGAACTTCTGATGGTCTCCAATGTTCCTTGGCTGTGGCCGCATTAAGTTCAATTGGCCTTCCTCTCTGTGTCTCTGCATGTCCTTTGTTCTCTTATAAAAGCACCAGTCATTGGATTTAAAGGTCACCCTAAATTCAGTAGCGTATCAAGATTCTTAGCTAATTACATCTGGAAAGACTCTATTTCCCAGTAAGGTTGTGGGTGGACTTGAGTTTTAGGAGGACCTAGCACAGATTAACACCACAGGTTACTTCAGTGTAGGTCAAACGTCTCTCCCCTGTATCCTTCATCCAAAAGGACTCAATGGCTAAGATACAATATGGAACTGTTGCAGAAATCTAATCTCAAAGATTACTTTCCTCATTTTGATAGAGGAATGTATCTATTACAAGGACATAGAGAAGAAGATGCTTTCATGACATGCATCCTATAGCTAAACCAGTTATTTTTTCCCTCCCTACATTTTGGAGCAAAAGTTCCTTTCAAGTGAGGGAACAGATGAATGAAAAGAAAGTGATAGGCGATAAGAGCCTCACAGTGTAGTAGTTGTGCTTGAAGTTCTCACTGTCTTCTCTCTGTTGCTGTTGTGCCTGCCTCAGGAGGGGATTAATATTCTCAGTGAAATTCCTGTAGGCCATGGCTATCTGCTATACCCCTGAAGGAGAGGATTTACTTTATTTTGAAATGCATGTACATCTCAAGAGAAAGTGAGACAGATACCAATTCCAACTTTCTCATGAGTGAATCTTGACAGGTGTTAGATTTGGGATAAATCAGATTTGGGTTCTCTTATCAGATACCACTGCTGGAAGTGTTCAGATTGGCTAGGTGGTGTGACAAGCTCTTGAGACAATTCAACCACTCCATCTTGGATTACTTTGTATGCATAATCAGCAACATCTCCCTTCTTCTTCCTCTTCTTCTTCTTTTGCAGTTTTCGTCTGGGGCTGGGTTTGAACCCACCACCTCTGGTATGTGGGACCCGCTCCCTTCTTAATTTCTGGATTACACTGTCCTCTTGTATGGCACTTCTATTACGCAGATCTGCTCTACTTTGTATTAATTACCCATTAATTATCCAGTTAGCACTACACTAGTGGTGCCTATTACAACTTTGAATTTCCTGTTAAAAGCTTCCTGGATAGGAGATACGTGGAAATCTCCTCAGTATCCAGCAACCAAGTGCTCTAAATTTCAACACAGCACCTGTCTTGGAGCTGAAACAAATCAATAGCTAAATGTGACTACAGCTAGATTACTAACTCAATCTTCTAGTCTCCAAGGGAGAAAGAGGCACAACCTTTAATACTGAGGAGTCTGCTGAACAAGAGTAGGAGCTTTATTATTGGTAAGAAGTCTGCAAGGAAGGAAAAATCTTGATCTTGGAAGGGGTTTTATTTTTAAATTTGTCAAATTTATTTCAAAATAGGATTGTTTGGTATTTTTTTGATGCCATTTTAGAAATTGATAAGGGGTATTGAATCAAACCTATTAAAACTCCTTTCTCTGCATGTAGCAGTTTAAGGATAATACACCTTATTTTTCTATGGAAGAATTTGGAAAACTAAAGTATATAGCCCCCCCCAAATAGAAAATAAGGTTGCCTTTGAGGAATTAAACTTTATCCTCAAAAGATATTGGATTAAAGCAAAGTCACCTTAAAGTAGAAAGGTGAGTCTCAGTCCTAACTGCACATTGGAATCACCTGGAGAGATTTTATTTATTTACTTTTTTTTTTTTTTTTGTAGAGACAGAGTCTCACTTTATTGCCCTCGGTAGAGTGCCATGGCGTCACACAGCTCACAGCAACCTCCAACTCCTGGGCTTAGGCGATTCCCTTGTTCAGCCTCCTGAGTAGCTGGGACTACAGGTGCCTGCCACAACGCCCAGCTATTTTTCTGTTTTGCAGTTTGACCGAGGCTGGTTTTGAACCCGCCACCTTTGGTATATGGGGCCAGCACCCTGCTCGATGAGCCACAGGTGCCGCCCAGCCTGGAGAAATTTTAAAACTATTCATGCCCCAGACCCACCACCAGAGATTCTTATTTAACTGGGTTGGAGTGGGGTTCAGGTGTTTTATTAAAAGCTCCCTAAGTGATTCCCACTTGCTGTCTAGGCTGAGAATGTTGCCTTAAAAAGAGTAGTTTACAAGCTTCAGGACTTTAGTTACATCACAGAATTTTCTTTAGAAAAGAAAGAACGTTTCAGAAGGTAAGGGTGTGGGTTAAAATTTCATTCCTCACCCTCCAATCTTTGTGTTCGTGCCCTGCCTTGTCTCCCTTAATTTCTATTTAGAATATGAGTGACAAGAGAATAGTATTTTTGTTTTTGTCTAATTTGTTCACTACTGTCTCTCTAATGCCTAATAGACTCTTAGAGTCTAGCACATGGTAGATTACTGGTGGACTTATGCAAAAGCATAAGTGAGTGAATAAATGAAGAAATGAAAGAATCACAGAAGCAAGTATTCCTATTTCTTTGGAAAGTAATTCCTACTGCAAAAATGGCATAAAACATTTTCTTTAGCTAAATCCATGAAACATCACAAGGTAATCATTAGAATATGGTTTATATTAAAATGTGTGTTTAAGGAGAGAAAGAATATGCCTTCTTTGAAACAGTGTGGGTCCTGTGACAGTAAGTCTCCCTGTACACAAACAAATTGGCATTCACATTCCATTTTGAATTGCCATATAGAAATACTTATGGGAGAAAAAGAAGAAAATAAATGAGTTATATCAACTATTTGATTTCTGTTACCTATTTTCAATAGTGCATTTATAAATTAGCATTTGGTTGTGAACTTGATTAACATGGGTGCACCTTTGAGTAGTGAGTGTTCTTCATAAGTGACTCATTCTGGTTTCAGAGCTTCAGTGCGAGGTGTTAGATCTTAGTGCAGAGCTATTCAGTAAGATCATAAGGACAAACTTAGGAGTCATTTCGACCTCTATCTAAAAGAGCTTTTCAACATTATTTTCTTTTTTCAAAATTCTTTTAATCCAGATCATGTTTTAATAAAAATAAAATCATGCATTTGTTTTGATTATAATTTGAAATTTCTAAATACCTAGCTGAAGCTTACTTCATAGTTTTCTTTCTGAGACTAAAAAATTGTCTCTTTATCTACCCTTACTCCTACCCAAGATTATTCTGGTCTGTCCAATTGCTGAAAAATCACTGCTCCTAAGGATTCTTCTACTATCACATTTGTAGGGTTGACAGTTCTTCTAGTCTATAGGTGTGGCAGGTAGGCCTTCTTGTTAGTGGACCGAAATCTGTTTCCTCCTAACTTCTATGCTTTGCTCTTAGAATTTGGAAGGATGGAACCTGGGCATGCTCCCTTTTTAGAATAAGTTTATATGACCAGATACAGTGACTCACAGTCTCAGGAGTTTGGGAGGCTGAGGTGGGAGGATAGTTTGAGACCAGCATGGGCAACATAGCAAGACCCAGTCTCTAAAATAAATCAAAATTCTACAGAGTAGGGGTATATGAAAACTTCTATCATTTGTTTCCTTAGTTTTCCAATACTTTGAACTGAGAGTAAAACAATAACAAACAACCCCCAACCCCTCAAAATAAAACTAAGACAGCATTTCTTTCAGTTTACTATACAAACTGGATTGATTTTTGTGGGGTTGGAGGAAGAGAAGGTAATTTGTACTTGGGTTCTAAGTCACTCTACCACCAAAATACAGCTTCCTGGTTTGTCTCTGCTCACATATATGCAAACAGTTCATCAGCACAGTAAAGGTTGGACGGGCATCTGTTCCTGAGTCCCAGAACTTCCCAGGCTTTCATTTTGTATATCTGTCCTCAGCTCATAACATCACCAGGAGACTTAATCACATGATAATGATAACAGCAAAAAGGCAACAGGAAACCTGAAGGACCAGAAGGTGCTCAGGGAAGGATCTTTTTCTGCCAATGGAGTCTCTATTGTGGGGAACTTTTCTGTTTTTCATTCTCCCTAGATGATAGCAGTTTCTTCTCATTACCAAATCTTCTATTCTGTATCTATATACTTCCTTCCATATCCATCTAGAGCTGCCTTCTCAAACAGTAATGTGTATAGGAATCAACGGGGGATCTTTTTAAACTGTAGATTCTGATTTAGTAGGGAGCCCATGTTCTGTATTTTTAACAATGCTGCTGGAACATGGACCACACTTTTAGCAGCAAGTCTCTCTTGCTGTACAGTTCAAATTTCTGCAATGAAGGACATATTCTATAATTTTCCACATCCAACATGGTAGCCACTAGCTAAATGTGGCTCTTGAGTACTTAAAATATGGCTAGTGTGATTTTAAATTTAATTTCACTTAATTTAACTAACTATATGTGGCTAGTGGCAACTATATTGGACACCACAGCTCTAGAATAGGGACCAACAAGCAAACTTTTAAAGAAGCAAGTAGTAAATATTTTAGGCTTTGTGGGCCATGTGGATTCTGTTACAACTTAACTCTGCCATTGTTGCACAAGGAAAAAAAATCACAGACAATATATACACAAATGAGCATGGCTATATTCCACTAAAACTTTATTGACAAAATCAGGTGGTAGGCTGGTTTTGGCTTGTGGGTTATGGTTTGCAGACCTCTGCTTTAGAGCCTATTTTGGGTGATGTTAAAAAAAAGATTTTTTTTTTAAATAACCTGAAGCATATTCCTGAGACTAAAATAAATGTCTTTTTTAAAATTTAAATCTGAATTGCATAAAACATTAGTTTTGCTTTTAATCCATAAAAATTTCATAAGCAAACTTTATTTTTTAAGAATCGAATCCTAATGTTCTCTGTTGTATAAAATTATTGCCCATGACTGTTTATTACTGTTAGTCTATTAGACAGTTGTTCTACACATATACACACATACATTTTGTGTCTAATTTTAGTCTTGAAATATTTACTGCACTAGCATTCATAAAATGTAATCGGGCTCTATGTGGTATTATGTAATAAATATTTCTCAGATACTAGCCTCTCAATTCAATGGTTGTGGCAGTGGGGTAATACTCTTAATATGTACTATATCACTATAAGAAAGATGTATGTATTTAGTCCTTATTAATCTAACTGCATTTCTCTCTTTTTTTTTCAAAAAGTCTGCCTGGACTAATTTTTTTTTTATATATGTTTTATTAAGTCGACAACATTTTTTTCCAGTTATGCTATCTATCTTGAAATAATGAATTACATGCTGGGTAAGTTTTTATCATTAACCATTAGAAACAGTAAGGAGTTACAGACTAATCCCTTGTTGTGCTAAATAGGATGATTTTCTCTAAAAGTAAGCAATCTAAAGATAATTGCATTTTATATGTGAAAGTGACTTTGCTATTCTTGTGAATACAATCTGTTAAAAAATCATTATTATGTCAATTTAACAAACCATTATGCTATAAAGGCTATGTGCGGGCTTGGTAAAGGTGGTAAATATTAATGGCACAATGGTCAGAAATCATATTGCTGGTCCAATAAGGGAAGGTTGAAAACAGTGGCATAACTAAAATGACTGTTGCCCAGGGATGTTCGAGGACTTCATACTATGGGATCCCACAAAGGAAATGCCATTATCCAATTATCTACTTATAACCTCCAAAGGCAACCAATGGTCTGAATCACTACTTCCAAAGAAGATGCAGTGAATGTGTGTTCAGTTGAGGCTAATATTGACATATGATGTATATGTATTCTGATGGAGGCGATAAGGTAGTAGGTGCCTGGGCAAAGAAGATTTTTGCAAATGAGTTACAGTCATCATGCTTCATGGACAAGTGAAGGGTGGGAGATTATGGAACTGCAACCAAGTTAGTGATTTGTTATGTGAGGGTCAAGGGAAGGGGATTTAGGACTTCTACGAGTCCAAACCTTCAATGTTATGACTGAAAACTTATTCAGTGAAGAAGTATATATTATTAGAGAACAGGCATGTGATATGGGCTATATGCTAAAGACCACATAAAACTAAGCACATGGGTATTTGTGACTCTAGCATAGGTATCTTAGATTCTTGCTAAAGCACTGAACTATTGTACTCCCCAGGTCCTTGTCAGGATGGGGCTTCCACTATCTTACAAACCTTGAGATAAGGCAATAAGGCAGAGGAATTTAGTTTTTCAAAACCCAGACCCCTCTATGTTGTAAGCTCATGTATCCCTTTTAAAGCTCAGAACAAACATTTCCTCATTGTTAGAGCATTCGCTGTCTCTTCTTTTTGACTTCCTCTTATCTCTGCTCTCATAGTACTTTATATGCACACCTGCTATCATATCACAGTGCACATGTGATTCCCAATTGAGCTTATGTATTTTTATCCTCCATTTGTGAACTTCTTGAGGGTATGGGCTATCTTGTCCATCTCTGCATCCTCAGTGCCTAGCACAGTATCTGACATAAGGTCGGTACATTAAAGAAGGAAAAAGTTTGAATTGAATACCTAAAGCTAAATTATAATTAGCTAAAAAACATTTTATTATAAAATGTATCTATTGTATGGCAGAACAGAACATTTTCAAAATGCATCAAGTAAAAACAAATGCAATGTTTTGTTTTTACAAATCTGATATTATACTCCACACCATATATTTCAGTTTGCTTTTCTACTTATATATCATGATTATTTCATTATAACTCTATAAAATGTATTTTTAAATTTTTGACAGTTTTTAATTGTGTCTTTATTCACATTGGTTCATTTAAAATGTACTTGTTTTGATGGGACTCCTGAGCAAGATGGTGGCTGAGTAACAGCTTCCTTGCAACTGGGCATGGTGAGTCTGGGGAGAGAAGACTCCAGGCATCTCTGGCTGGTGGGATCTGCCCCGAAACATCCTTTTGGGACATAGGAAGTCAGCATGAGACTTCTGGACCCCATGAGGAGGACAAAAGCAGTGGAGAACTGGCAAGTGTTTGTGTGTGTTTATTTGCTCTAATCCCGCCGGCAGCTGTAAGTACAGCAGCAGTGAGATTGCAAACTGGAAAGGCCTTACCTGTGAGCTGTTTTGGGGTTTTTTTGGACTTGGCACTCAGTTGAACTACCTTGGGAGAACTTGGGCAAGAGTGCAGAGGACTTTGAGTGTTGTCTGGGGCTCCAGACTGAGCCGCTAAGCCAGACGGAGCTAATAGTGTTTGCCTGTGGGACACATGGAACTATTGTGGGAGAACTGCCCCAGCAAGCTCTGCCCTCAGGGTCACAGAGCAAGGATCCTATGGGAGCGAATAATCTAGTTGACTGAGCAGCCTAAAGGCAGGGACTGAGACACCTTACAGCCATAGCCCTCAGGGGCATAGAGTGAGACCAGTTTTGGCACACTGGGTAAGTGGACAGCCACTTTAGGAGTGATCCGAGTGACAAGTGCTTTCCTGAGAAAGCTTCTGCTTAGCCGAGGTTAGCAGTTTAAAGTGCCTTCTAAGCAGGCTGAGGAGAGATTTAGGTTCTCCACTCTGCGGGGTTTGAGAAATCAGCAGAGGCCTCCAGTCTCCATCTCATGCAGCCGTATCAGCATTGTGATTAACATCTTATACCCCAGAAGATCACTTGTTGCCCAGATATTATCCAGCAAGATATATATACTTCTTGTTTTTTAAAATTTCAATATTTTCCCTATAGATTTTTCTTTTTCTTTTTTCTCTTTCTTTTCTTTCTTCATTTTTTTAGTTTAAATATAATTTTTCATTGTTGCCTTTTCAACAATTAGAACCTCATTTTTGCTAGTGCTTCTACCCCTATTATTTGTTTTTTTGCCCAATTTTATCTCATAAAGTTTCTTATTTGCTTGTTTTGGGTTGATTTATAGCATTTTTTTGCCTTTCCTCTCTACTTGGTGGAGGTGGGGTATTGTGTACAAACAGGCTACCAAAGAGCTGCTGACTTCAAGGGAACCATGGAACCAGGAACCCCCAAAGACTGGGAGTTTTTAAGGTTGGGTCAAAGTACCCTGCTGTACACCTATATTGCTCTTGTCTCCCTCTTTCTGTGCCTCTCTTCTTTTTGTCAATATTCCCTTTTACCCACCCCTTTTCTTTTTTCTTTCTTTCCTTTTTCCCTTCTTGCTCTTCAATCTTCGCATCCTTCTGGTCATGTACAAAAATGACTCATTGAAACCCTAGTCCAGAGGCATGACAACTTAAAGATCAAGAGAAAAGGACAGGAAAATAAGGGCAAGGAAACAGATAAAAGAAATCATTCATGAGGAATAAATAGCAGAAAACTCCTGGCAACATGAAAAAACAGTCCAGAGCAACCCCCTCTGCAACAGACCATGAGGTAGTTACTGCAGAGGATTCTACCTATAGGGAAATGTTACAAATGACAGAAGGGAATTTAGAATACAGATGATGAAAACAATGAAGGAAATGATGGAATGATGAAGGAAACTGCTGATAAAGGGGAAAATAACCAAAAGGAAATCCAAAAACAGAATCAAATAAGAGATGAATGATATGAAGAATATAGAAAGTATGTAGCAGAGCTGAAGAAACTGAAACAATCAATTAGGGAACTTAAAGATGCAATAGGAAGTGTCAACAACAGATTAAACCATGCAGAAGAAAGAATTTCAGAGGGAGAGGATAAAGCTCTTGAGATAACTCAGATAGTTAAATAGGCAGAACAGAAGAGAGAGAAAGCAGAACGGTTACTGTAGGAATTATAGGATTCTATGAAGTGTTAAGACATATGAGTTATAGGTATCCTAGAAGGGAAAGAAGAATGCCTCAGGGGAATGGAAGACATACTAGAGAATATTATAAATGAAAATTTCCCAATATCACCAAAGATTCTGACACACTCCTTTCAGAGGGGTATCTGACCCCAGGTCGCCTCAACTCTAACCAAGCGTCTCCAAGACACATTGTGATGAACCTCTCCAAAGTCAAGACAAAAGAAAAGATTCTTCAAGCTGCCAGGAGTAAGCACCAGTTGACCTACAGGGGTAAATCTATCAGGATGATTGCAGACTTCTCTAATGAAACTTCCCAAGCAAGGAGACAATGGTCATCTACCTTTAATCTACTTAAACAGAACAATTTCCAGCCCAGAATTCTATATCCTGCTAAGCTAAGCTTTAAAATTGATGGAGAAATCAAATCATTTACTGATATACAAACATTGAGGAAGTTTGTCAGAACAAGACCAGCTCTATAGGAAATACTTGGACCTGTTCTACACACTGACCATCACAATGGATCAACGGCAAAGTAAGAACTCAGAAATTAAAGGACAGAACCTAACTTCCACACTGATGCAAAAGATAAAACTAAGCAATGGACTCTCACAAAATAAGATAAATAGAACACTATCACACTTATCAATTATCTCAATAAATGTTAATGGCTTGAATTCCCCACTGAAGAGGCATAGATTGGCTGACTGGATTAAAAAATACAAGCCATCCATTTTCTGTTTGCAGGAAACACACCTACCTTCAAAAGACAAAACTCTGAGTTAAGGGTTCGAAGACAAATTTTCAGGCAAGTAGAATTCAGAAGAAAAGAGGAGTTGCAATCTTGTTTTCAGATACATGTGTATATGAAGCAACTAAAGTCAAAAAAGACAAAGATGGTCACTTTACATTGGTCAAGGGAAAAATACAACAACAATACATTTCAATTCTAAATATTTATGCACCCAATTTAAATGCTCCTAGATTCTTGAAACAGACCTTACTCAGTCTGAGCATTATGATATCCTATAATACCATAATAACAGGGGACTGTAACCCTCCTCTTACAGAGCCGGAGAGATCCTTCAAACAGAAACTAAGCAAAGATATAAGGGACTTAAATGAGATCCTAGAACAACTGTGCTTGATAGACACATATAGAATACTCCATCCCAAAGATAAAGAATATACATTCTTCTCATCACCCCATGGAACATTCTCCAAAATTGATCATATCTTAGGACACAAAACAAACCTCAACAGAATCAAAAAAATTGAAATTTGACCTTGTATTTTCTCAGACCACAGGCATTAAAGGTGGAACTCAACCTCAGCAAAAACATTCAATGCCACACAAAGGCGTGGAAAGTAAACAACCTTCTGTTGAATGACAGTTGGGTGCAGGAAGAAATAAAACAGGAAATCACTAACTTTCTTAAGCATAACAGCAATGAAGACACAGCTACCAAAACCTGTGGGATACTGCAAAAGCAGTTTTGAGAGGAAAATTTATTGCTTTAGGTTCCTACATTCTAAAAACAGAAAGAGAGTGCACAAGAAACTCACAAGCCATCTTATGGAAGTGGAAAAAGAAGAACAATCTAAGCCTAAACCCAGCAGAAGAAAAGAAATGTCCAAAATTAAATCAGAGATCAATGAAATTGAAAACAAAAGAATCATTCAGAAAATTAATAAAACAAGAGTTGGTTTTTTGAAAAAATAAATAAAATAGATAAACTTTTGGCCAGACTATCTAGAAATAGAAAAGTAAAATCTCTAGTAACCTCAATCAGAAATGATAAAGGGGAAATTATAACTGATGCCACAAAGATACAAGAGATCATCTCTGAGTACTACCAGAAACTCTATGCCCAGAAATTTGACAATGTGAAGAAAATGGATCAATATTTGGAATCACACCTTCTCTCTAGATTTAACCAGGAAGAAATAGAGCTCCTGAACAGACCAATTCAATTTCAAGCACTGAAATCAAAGAAACAGTAAAAAATCTTCCAAGAAAAAAATGCCCTGGTCAGGATGGCTTCACATCAGAATTCTATCAAACCTTCAAGGAAGAGCTTATTCCTGTACTGCAGAAAGTTTTCCAGAAAATTGAGGAGGAAGGAATCTTCTCCAACATGTTCTATGAAGCAAACATCACCCTGATACCAAAACCAGGAAGAGATCCAACTAAAAAGAATTTCAGACCAATTTCACTCATGCATATAGATGTAAAAATTCTCAACAAAATCCTAGCCAATAGATTACAGCTTATCATCAAAAAAGTCATACATCATGATCCAGTAGGTTTCACCCCAGGAATGCAAGACTGGTTTAAAATACACAAGTCCATAAATGTTATCCACTATATTAACAGAAGTGAAAACAAAGACCATATGATCCTCTCAATAGATGTAGAAAAAGCATTCTATAAAATCCAGCATTCTTTTCTAATTAGAATACTGAAGAGTATAGGCACATGGGGCATGTTTCTGAAACTGATCAAAGGTATCTATGAGAAACCTACAGCTAATATTTTACTGAATGGAGTAAAACTGAAAACTTTTCTTAGAACTGGAACCAGATAAGATTGACCTCTGTCACCATTACTATTCAAAATAGTGCTGGAAGTTCTAGCCAATACAATTAGGCAAGACAAGGAAATAAAGGACATCCAAATGGGAGCAGAGGAGGTCAAACTCTCCCTCTTTGCTGATGATATGATCTTATAGAACCCCAAATACTCAACAAGAAGACTCCTAGAAGTCATCAAAAAAATACAGTAATGTCTCAGGATATAAAATCAATGTTCACAAGTCAGTAGCCTTTGTACACACAAATAACAGTCAAGATGAGAGGCTAATTAAAGATACAACTCCCTTCACCATGGCTTCAAAGAAAATGAAATACCTAGGAATATACCTAACAAAGGAGGTGAAGGACATCTATAAAGAAAATTATGAAATTCTAAGAAAGGAAATAGCAGAGGACTTTAACAAATGGAAGAACATACCATGCTCATGGCTGGGAATAATCAACGTTGTTAAAATGTCTATACTTCCCAGAGTAATCTGCCTATTCAATGCCATCTCTATTAAGACACCAACATTGTACATTCAAGATTTGGAAAAAATGATTCTGAGTTTTGTGTGGAATCAGAAAAAAACCCTGTATAGCTAAGGCAGTTCTTAGTAATAAAGACAAAGCTGGGGGCATCACCATACCAGATTTTAGGTTGTACTACAAAGCCATAGTGGTCAAGACAGCATGGTACTGGCACAAAAATAGAGACACAGACATTTGGAATGGAATAGAAAACCAGGAAATGAAACTAACATCTTATAACTACCTTATATTCGATAGACCAAACAAAAAATATACCTTGGGGGAAAAACTTCCTATTCAATAAATGGTGCTGGGAAAACTAGATATCCACATGTTAAAGACTGAAACTGGACCCACACCTTTCTCCACTCACAAAAATTGATTCAAGATGGATAAAGGACTTAAATTTAAGGTGTCAAACAATAAAATCCTGAAAGAAATTATAGGAAAACACTGGACGATATTGGCCTAGGGAAAGATTTCATAAAGAAGACTGCCATGGCAATTTCAATGACAACAAAAAACAAGCAAACGGGGCTTAATTAAACTCAAAAGCTTCTGTACAGTTAAGGAGATAATAACCGAAGCAAACTGACAACTTACACAATGGAAATAATATTTGCATATTTTGAATCAGACAAAAGTTTGATAACTAGGATCTATAGAGAACTGAAATTAATCCACATGAAAAAAGCCAACAATCCCGTATCTCAATGGGCAAGAGAATGTATAGAACCTTCTCTAAAGAAGACAGACAAATGGCTAACAAACATACGAACAAATGCTCATCATCCTTAATTATTAGAGAAATGAAAATCAAAACCACCCTGAGATACCAACCATCCCCAGAGAGAATGGTCCACATCACAAAATCTCAAAACTGCAGATGCTGGCGTGGGTGTGGAGAGAAGGGAACACTTTTACTCTGCTGGTGGGATTGCAAACTACTACACCCTTTTTGAAAGGAAGTATGGAGAAACCTCAAAGAACTCAAGCTAGACTTCCCATTTGATCTAGGTAGATACCCTGCAATCCCATTACTGGGTATCTACCTAGAAGGAAAAAAAATTCTTTTATCATAAGGACACTTGCACTAGACTGTTTATTGCAGCTCAATTTACAATCTCCAAAATGCGGAATCAGCCTAAATTCCCACCAGCCCAGGAATGTATTAACAAGCTGTGGTACATGTACACTATGGAATACTATTCAGCCATTTAAAAATGGAGACTTTACAGCCTTTGTATTACTCTGGATGGAAGTAGAACACGTTATTCTTAGTAAAGCATCACAAGAATGGAGAAGCATGAATCCTATGTACTCAATTTTGATATAGGGGACAATTAATGACAATGAGACAGTAGGGGTGGGGGAAGAGAGCAGAGAGAGAAAGAAGGAGGGAGGGATGGGGAAAGAAAGAGCAGAGAAAGGGAAGGAGTGATATGGTGGGGTCCTGGTGTGTGCCACACCTTTTGGGGGCAAGACATGATTGTAAGAGAGACTTTACCTAACAAATGCAGTCAGTGTAATCCAGTTTCTTGTATCCTCAACGAATCCCCAACAATAAATTTAATAATAATAAATGCTTTTAATAATTTATTTTTAAATTTAAATTTTATTTTAAAGATCTTTTTTTTTTTTTTTTTTTGAGACAGAGTCTCACTTTTTCACCCTGGGTAGAGTGCCGTGGCGTCACACTGCTCACAGCAACCTCCAGCTCTTGGGCTTAAGCGATTCTCTTGCCTCAGCCTCCCTAGTAGCTGGGACTACAGGCGCCCGCCACAGCGCCCGGCTATTTTTTTGTTTTGCGTTCGGCCGAGGCCGGGCTTGAACCCGCCACCTTCGGTATATGGGGCCGGCGCCCTGAGTTTCTGTTTGGGATAATGAAGGACATCGAAACTGGTGATAGCTATACAACATTGTGAATGTAATTAATGCCACTGAATCAAACACTTAAAATGGCAACATTTTTGTTATATATAATTTATCACCATAAAAAAATACCAGAGCCAGGCACAGTGGCTCATAGCCTGTAATCCTAGCACTTTGGGAGGCTGAGGTGGGAGGTTCACTTGAGGTCAGGAGTTTGCAACAAGCCTTAACAACATAGTAAGAGCCTATCTCTACAAAAAAATTGAAAAATTACCAAGGCATGGTGGTGCACACCTGTAGTCCTAGCTACTTGAGAGGCTGAAGCAGTAGGAGGATTGCTTAAGCCCAGGAGTTTGAGGTTGCAGTGAGCTGTGGTCACACCACTATACTCTAGCCCCAGCAACAGAGCAAGACCCTGTCTCAATTAAAAAAAAAAGGGGGGGAAGAAGGAGGCTCAGTGCCCATAGCACAGTGGTTACAGTGCCAGCCACATACAACGAGGGTGGCAGGTTTGAATCTGGCCCCGACCAGTTAAACAACAATGACAACTGCAGCAAAAAATAGCCGAGCTTTGTAGTGGGTGCCTGTAGTACCAGCTACTTAGGAGGCTGAGGCAAGAGAATTGCTTAAGCCAAAAGAGTTTGAGGTTGCTGTGAGCTGTGATGCGACGGCACTCTACTGAGGGTGACATAGTGAGACTCTGTCTCAAAACAAAACAGGGAAGAAGGAGGAAGAAGGCACCGGAAAGCTCTTCAAGACATCGTGAGCCGGGCAGGGTGACTCATGTCCCTAATCCCAGCACTGTGGGAGGCTGAAGTGGGAGGATTGCTTGAACTCAGGAGTTGGAGACTTGTCTGAGTGAGAGTGAGACCCTGATTCATGAAAAAAATAAAAATCCCAGCCAGGCGCTGTGGCAAGTGCCTGTAATCCCAGTGCCTTTGGGAGGCTGAGGCAGCAGGATGCCTGCAGCCAGAGTCCAAGTTTGCAGTGAGCTATGATGCCACTGCACTCTGCTTAGGGCATAGGGTAGAACTCTGTCTCCACCAAAAGAAAAAAAAAGAAAAGAAAAAGAAAAAAAGGACATTGTGTGGAAAAGAACAAGTTGCAGAACAATATGACAATATGTAAATGATGATGCCATTTATGTAAAACATATATAGGTACACATATACCCGTCTGTATGCTTGTAAGTGCAATTAAAATATCTGTTAGTAGGGTCACATTTGGCAAGGGGTTTGGGATTGGATGGATGGGAAAGTGCGACTCCTTACTCTGTGCTTTATATAGTTCTATACACTATTATTTTCAAATGTTTAAAAATGACCATGTGTTCATATATACATTTTTAATAGTCTTTGTTTTGAATTGGGGTGTGTCATACTTGTACAAAGATGAGATAAAACAAAAAGTCCATTAGAAAAAACTCCACAGCCAGTTAGGAGGGGGTAGGGCAGGATGACTTGTCAGGGTTAGTTGGACTGCCTGTGGTTTAGCAGGAGATGGGGGATTAGTTTCCCATACAATTCTATAGGCAGTGAATAGGTTCTGAGGCTAGCTCATACCACAGGCCTTCTGGATTAAATTGGCTTTGGGCTAGCCTGGGAATTAGTCCACATTTACAACGTGATCGCAATGGGCCAATGAGCTTAGACCCGAATGTATCTTATTGAATGACCAAACAAAGCAAAGAAAATGTGTTCCAACTCCTTGATTTATGAACACGTTGGAGGTAACATAAGTAAATAAAAGACCTTTATAGAGAAACCAAGAGGGCAAATATCTCTTCCCAACTAAGCTACGCTCCAAGCAGTTTCTCTAGACGTGCTTTGTAAAAAATAAACAAAAGAAGCTTACTGACACTACACCTTGTTCTGACTCTCAGTGCAGGGAAAGAAAACTGAAGATGTAAGCAGATAAGAATGAGCAATATAATGGAGGGAGGGGAGGAGAATTTTAATAACGAAACAAGGAAGTACGCTGCCTGGTTTAGGTGGCACTGGTTCAAAGTGAAACTGGATTCCAACAACACTGGGCTGGGGTCGGGACACGGCAGGGTGAGGGCCTGACAGAGGCTAGCTGAGGAAGGGCTAGGGAGAGAAAGAACCCACCCCAGGGCAGGCTGAGGGATTTTGCATATGGAGTGCTGGCAGCTAGGCAAATCCATCTTTGGGTTCTGTGGTGAGCGAGCAGCTGAATGGAAGTTCTTTTGCTGAAAACTCAGTATGACTTCTGACAACCTTGCTATGGGCGCCTCTCATGAGACACCACCTAGGAGGGGAGGCCTGCTCACCAGCCCTGGCCAGGCCACTTTAATATTAGCACCCTCAGAGTGTACACCCGGTGGCAGCAGCAGGTGGGATGTGGAGACCAGAGGCAGGTGGAGGCCAGCAGCATGGCCAGGCCAAGTCTTCATCTTGCTACTTCCAGCCTGGAGAAGGCCACCTCATGTCACGCACCGGCCCTCTGATCCACTCTGTGGCTCAGTCCCTAAAGCTCTTGTGGGTTAGGGAAGGGCACAGAGCCAAGAACTGAGGCTCTGACCCACCCCCCAGGGTTTCCGGGTCTGGTGCTAGTCCAGGCCTATGACTCAGGTCCACTTCCTGTCTGTTCCAGGCTCTGCTCTGTAGGGCAGAGAGGCTGAACCCTGCCTGCTGTTTCTAGGATCTTCTTTCAGGGTAGGTGTGTTCCAGGGAAGAAAAACTAGAGGAATATCAGGGAGTGAGGACAAGTCAGTAGCCAGAGCACCCCTCCCACTGGGGCAGTGTCTCCAGGAGTTGCTGCCTCGGTGAGGCCCCTGCACCCTCCAGCTCCCACAGAAGAGGCCGGCTCTGGTTTTAGCTTCTGCCTACGTGGCCCTGGCCCCTGCACTCTGCCAACACCAGCCCCCAGGGTGGAGGTGGCTTCCTACAGGTGATGGCCTCACCATGTTCTGATTGGCTTTTCCATGCATTAATCTCCTCTGTCTTAAATCCTCAAAGTGGCTTCTACCTTCCGGAGTGGACTTCATGGATCTGAGGCTCCAGAAGCTGAATGGAAGGAGGTGTTTTGCTGAAAACTCAGCAAACAACCGGGCAATGGGCACTTACATGGGCCTGTGCTATGTGACCAATGACAAATGATTTTAGCTCTGACAGCCTATGCATATTCTAAATCCCCAACTATGTCTGGATCCAACAGACAGTAACCAAACTTAAATATATCAATTTACCTATAGCTATATACAGATACATTGTTTTCATTTCTCTAAGTTTCAAGAGCTCATCATGGTAGAAAGAACATAGCCACTCTGCTATATTGTCATCTAATTCTAGTTTGAGTGAAAAGTTAGGGTAGTCAGCTGAGTGTTGAATTTTCTCTACACCTGGGTATATGGTCTGTTTTCTGTTGCATATGACAGAATATCTGAAACTGGGTAAAAACTAGGTAATTGATAATGAAAAGGAATTTCTTTTTTATAGCTATGGAGGCTGAAAAGTCTCAAGTTGAGGGGCTGCATCTGGTGAGGGCCTTCTTCCCAGTGGGGGTTCTCTGCAGAGCCCTGAGGAGGCACAGGACATCATGGTGAAGGACTGAGCACACGTCTTACAACGCCACCAGTCCCATTCCTGCGATAACCCATTAATCCACTAGTGGATCAATCCATTCACGACAGCAGATCCCTTGTGACCCGATCACCTCCTAAAGACCCCACCTCTCAATACTGGGACCCAAGTTTCAACATGCGTTTTGGAGGGGACAAATATTCAGATCATAGCACCCCTTGAAGTGCCATGATGGGAGAAGCAATCGGCCTATTGGAACAAGGTTGTAAGAGAAAAATCATGTAATGGATGTCAGTTAGAGATTAGTGATCAAGTCCTTCTTAATTAATTGTTCTCTGGAAAGGAATGGTTGGTTAGGCCTGGTCACACTGGCTTCCGAGCAGCAGACTTTGGAACATCTATAAATGTTATTAATTTTAATTTATTTACAAAGCTACTGTATGGATTGGTTTTCAGGTAAATGGCCCTTTCCCTAGTACTACTTCTATATAAATAAGTACTGGGCAGCATGGTCATCCCAGATTTCTCTCCCACAAACTGTGCCTGCCACAGTTCAACAGAGGGAGGTCAGATCCTTACCCATGTCTGTGATGCGTCACCTCTAAGAAATAAACTGAGGTGCCAACATTTTCACTGTACTATCTAGAAATGGCCTTAAATGTTCAATTTAGGTAAATAGTTAATGATTCCATGATAGATCCATCTAATGGGATTTACAGCCTCTAATATTGACATTACAAAGAACTCTGAGGGGGCGGTGCCTGTGGCTCAGCGAGTAGAGTGCCAGCCCCATATGCCAAGAGTGGCAGGTTCAAACCCAGCCCCGGCGGAACTGCAAAACCAAAAAATAGTTGGACGTTGTGGTGGGCGCCTGTAGTCCCAGCTACTCGGGAGGCAGAGGCAAGAGAATTGCCTAAGCCCAGAAGCTGGAGGTTGCTGTGAGCTGTGTGATGCCACGGCACTCTACCGAAGGTGACAGAGTGAGACTCTGTCTCTACAGAAAAGAAAGAAAGAAAGAGAGAGAGAGAAAGGAAGGAAAGGAAAGAAAGGAAAGAAAGAAAGAACTTTGAATGACATGGACACATGTTATGATCTTAAACAAATAACAGCAAAAACCCGTATGTAAAAAGACATGTAGTTTTGGTCCGTAAGGAAGAAGAAACTGACACAGACCATCCCTATTCCTACTTCAAACACAGAGACATCGTTAATAAAATAAACAAATTTAAAAATTATATGACCGGCTTGGCGCCTGTGGCTCAACGAGCTAAGGCGCCAGCCACGTACACCTGAGCTGGCGGGTTCGAATCCAGCCCCTGGGCCCGCCAAACAACAATGACGGCTGCAACCAAAAAATGGCCAGGAGTTGTGGCGGGCGCCTGTAGTCCCAGCTACTTGGGAGGCGGAGGCAGGAGACTCGCTTGAGCCCAGGAATTGGAAGTTGCTGTGAGCTGCAATGCCATGGCACTCTATCCAGGGTGAAAGCTTGAGGCTCTGTCTCAAAAAAAAAAAAAAAAAAATTATATGACCAAGCTAAAAATAAAACAATCAGACAAACAAAAAAAAGGAAATTCTCAGGTGCCAAAACCCAAGAGAGAGCTCAGTATTAGTGGCCTGGTGGGGCACTGAGGCTGAGCGACCCGGCAGGCGTGTACTGGTGAGAGCCGTCCCACAGCGCGGCTTGGTCACCCAGAGGAGCCGAGGGCACCTGGCCCCAGTCCAGCTGGGGGGGAGGAGAAGATCAAGCTAGATCCACAAACAGCTGCTCCATATGTGAATGAGGCCCCGGAAAAACTCCCCCTCTGACCCAGGGAAGGGTTAAGGAATCTGGTCATATAGCCAGGGTGATGGGTGAAAAGAAAATTACCGGCAAAACAAACAAAATAATAGGCTTGCATTAAGCAGGCTTGGAATCTGCATTAATTCATAGCACCACAAAACTGAATATTTATATAAAAATGGTTCAGGAACTAATGAAACTCAAAGCATTCCTCGATATACATGCCACAGTGCTCTGAAAGGGAATTCTCACAATCCAGTGTGTATGGGACACCCATGGTAAGAAGACAAGAGAGTAATACAAATGACAAACCACACTAGGAAATTAAGCTTCATACCTTACCTGCAGGCGGGGGATACAATATTAAAACTGCATACACAGTGTGTATCAAACTACATAAAAGCACATACACATACAGGACAAAATTCTCTAAATGTGAATCGGGGTTGGTCTTAAATGGCAGGGTGCAGGACTATACTTGAACATTTAAAAATATGCTTCTTGATCAGGAATCAAAATGCAAATGTCCGGGCAGTGCCTGTAGCTCCGTGAGTAGGGTGCCGACCACACACACCGAGGCTGACAGGTTGGAACCTGACCCGGACCAGCTAAAACAACCATGAAAACTGCAAAAAAAAAAAAAAAAAAAAAAAAAATTATCGGGTATTGTAATGGCCGCCTATAGTCCAGGCTACTTGGGAAGCTGAGGCAAGAGAATCACTTAAGCCCAAGAGTTTGAGGTTGCTGTGAACTGTGATGCCACAGCACTCTATCCAGGGCGACAGCTTGAGACTCTATCTCAAAAAAAAAAGTAAATGTCCACATGAGCCAAGCTTATCACACAATGAGAGAATGGGCAGGGTGGGGCCAGGAGATTCTGTGCCATAAAAGTGTCCATTGCTCAGCTCCATCAGCTCTTGTGTGACAGTAGCATAAGGTGGTGACATCTTCCTATTTTTCTAAATCTAAATTTTTATACAAATATTATTCAGCTTAAAAATGCTGTGCACTAATTCAATTTTTCTCATTACCTTATGAAGGCTACTTAGGTGTAAGTCTAACAAAATATCTGCAGGATTTCTTTTTTTTCTTTTTTTTTTTGAGACAGAACCTCAAGCTGTCACCCTGGATAGAGTGCTGTGGCATCACAGCTCACAGCAACCTCCAATTCCTGGGCTCAAGCAAGTCTCTTGCCTCCGCCTCCCAAGTAGCTGAGACTACAGGCGCCCGCCACAACGCCCGGCCATTTTTTGGTTGCAGCC
>CAUYON010013691.1:0-15619 GCA_963573935.1 Arctocebus calabarensis
ATATATAACTAATTTGTGCTGTGCACCAACAAGAACCTGCTTTAAATTTCCATGCCAATTTACAACCCCCATACTGTACCAGGCAAGGTTAGTGGCTATTGAAAATACCACCAGGACAGGGCTATCTAAAGACACATTCGATAGTGTGTTAACTATACAAAAAAAGACACTGTACAGTTTAAAAACAAATCTTACACAGCCTTACATTTCAATTTTTTCTTTAAAAGGAGTGAGTCGTGTACAGGGGGGTACAGGGGGTAAAGCACGACATGCTTTATAGACAAGAAAAAAAAACTGCGCTAGAACCAACTTATTCATCATCACCATCTTCTTCATCACCTTCATCTTCTTCATCTTCCTCCTCTTCCTTCTTTTTCTTCCTTTTTTCAGCCTTGATGACTCCCTTTTTTGCTGCATCAGGCTTTCCTTTAGCTTGGTCTGCAGCAATGTCCTTTTCATATTTTCCCTCCAGCTTTGCAGCCTTCTTTTCATAAGGCCGCTTGTCATCTGCAGCAGTGTTATTCCACATCTCTCCCAGCTTCTTTGCAACATCACCAATGGATAGGCCAGGATGTTCTCCTTTGATTTTTGGGTGATACTCAGAACAGAACAAGAAAAAGGCCGAAGGAGGCCTCTTGGGTGCATTGGGATCCTTGAACTTCTTTTTTGTTTTCCCTTTAGGAGGGATATAGGTTTTCATTTCTCTTTCATAATGGGCCTTGTCCGCCATATCTTCAAATTTTCCTTTCTCTTTAGCAGACATGGTCTTCCACCTCTCTGAGCACTTCTTAGAAAACTCTGAGAAGTTGACTGAAGCATCTGGGTGCTTCTTCTGGTGCTCCTCCTGACAAGTTTGCACAAAGAATGCACATGATGACATTTTGCCTCTCGGCTTCTTAGGATCTCCTTAGCCCATGTTTAGTTATTTTTCCTCAGCGAGGCACAGATTTGCCCAGTGCCCGCAGGCTCTCATTTTCCCCCGGTACTGTCTCTATGGAGCTCAATGTACTGCAATGGCTATGAAAGCCGGAGCCAGACGCAGCCTCAAGAATCTGCATTTTTAATCTATACCCCAGGTAATTCTGATAGTTTGAACCCACTGCCCTAGCATACAGATTTCACTGTAGCTTCGGAGTTGATAGAAATAGCAGATAGCAGAAGGCATGGGGAAAATGACCAGGGGATATTTGTGGGTGATTAGATAGGCGAGATATGTGGCGGTGAACTGGGCTTTGTAGGGAAACAGTCCAGATTTGATCAGCTGTTGCATTGGAAAAGTCATTTGAATATTCTGATCTTCTGTTTCCCTTCCTGTAAAACATAAGTAACAGTCTTCCTGTGGGATTGTGGTCATGAGTAGGGGTACTTTGTGTGAAGGACACAGAGAAGGTGCCCAGTAAGTCATATCTTTGATTATCTTAGTCCTATGAAAGAGGAGGTTACTGTAACTAGATTTTGGAGTCCTCTGACCCAAAAAGCTTCTGGGAAGCCCAGAGTGCACATTTGAAGAAAGTCTTTTATAAAGAGGCCCTCTGACCCAATGGAAGCATCATCAATGCCCTACACATGGAGTATGAAGGTGATCCTATAAGAAATCAGTGATCCAAGAGAAAAGCACATAAAATCCCTGTCAGGAACATGGTAGAAAGATTCAACATTTCCAGGGCTTTATGCCATAACATGATTATAAAGGAAAAGTATAACTTCCTAAAGAGCACAAATAAATCATTTTGACTAATTTTGATGGGCTAGAAAAGATAAACTCTGTAGATAACAAAGAAACTAAAATTATAGCTCCAAGGAAGTAGAAGAGGAACATCCAATTTTTGTTGTGTGTGATTGAATCTCAGAGGAGCATGACGGGAAGACCCGAAGTAAGAAGAAAAGAAATGGCAGGTGAAGTTTGTAAATGTTCAGAGTCCCCGTGGCAAAGTGATGCAGTGTTATGTTTGTTTCGTGACTAAGTCACTGTTTCAGGAAGCAGATCCTGATGAAGGTAGAAAGCAAGCTCTGGCTGAGCTCCAACATAATTGCAAAGAAGTCTCTTAAGGATGAAGCACATGTTCGTTCTTTTTCTTCTCACATTTTAAAAGTGGACATTTGGATGATTATCAGAGGTAGATTTTAATTTCTACAGCTTTTTAGGGTAGAATGTATCTTCTTGGAGAATCCTAGGTAATTATTTTTTCAGTTTATTAAGCGATTATACTCTGTTCAACTTGTAGAAAGAGAAATATTCTAGTTTAAATTAATGCAGCAATTAGCAAGATCAGTTTATTTTTTAATAATCTCATCCAGGAAACAGATTTAACAGTATTATTTAAGAAGTTTCATAATGTGTCTCTGTTTCCAACAAATACTATGATTGATTTTGAGCTTAAACCCCAACCTAGAAGTCCTTTCAGAAATAAAACAAGCAAGACAAACCCGGCTTAACATTGCGAAAAGGAGAAAATCACTAATAAAGCAAAAAGGGAGAAATCCTGGGAGCCATAGAACTTATTCCTGGGTTTTTGCCAGTCTGATAGTTCAATAGATGCTACTGAATAAAGGCTGAAGTTCCTTGGAAATCAGTTCATGAGGATTTCATCCTTTGTACCATTAGCCACAGGCAACTATCAGCAGTCTGATAAGGCCGATTGCCGTTGGAAAATAAAAGTGCAAGACACCTAAAAAGGAATAATCAGAATCAAAGAGGAGAAGCTCAGATAAGTCTAGAAGAAAAGAAGTCAATTGCCCATACAGAACCAAAGTGTTTCACGGGTTGCCAGGGATGAGACACTAGTCAACATGTTCCATTGGTTATTAAGCACCTAGGAACTAAACGTTGTGCTGTTGAAGGACAGCCAGAGATGAATTAAGCCGCAGACCTTGACCTCAAAGAAATCTCAGGAGTCAGAATTTTACATATTGTTTCTGCATATGCACTCTTGAGTTTAACGTATATATTATTCATATAGTATATTATACTATATACTATTGCCATTTTATAGAATAATTTATCCTGTATTAATCCTTTCACTGTATTTATTAATAAACTCACATGAGATCATGTTATTGAGGAATAGTAGCAGAAGCACAATTACCTGATTATTCTGTCTCCAGACAAGATTGGGCTTGTTCAGGATGGGGTATGGCCATAGACTGATTATTCTATGGTCAGGACCCCTTGTCACCCTGTTACACCCTTTGAGGAATACCACCTTCACAGGACTTATCTGAAGCTGGGAGTGCTATACATTTTGAGCGGAGGCATGTTCTACAATAGGGAAAATCATTATGAATGGTTTTTAAAGAAAAATGATGTTGAATGCAATGGGTAAATAGTTATACACCTCTCTTTAAGAGACTTCAGACAGGGCTCAGTGCCTGTGGCTCAATGGGCTAAGGTGCCAGCCACGTACACCTGAGCTGGTGAGTTCAAATCCAGCCCCCGGGCCCACCAAACAAAAATGGTGGCTGCAACCAAAAAATGGCCGGGTGTTGTGGCGGGCGCCTGTAGTCCCAGCTACTTGGGAGGCAGAGGCAAGAGACTCCCTCGAGCCCAAGAATTGGAGGTTGCTGTGAGCTGTGATGCCACCGCACTCTATCCAGGGTGACAACTTGAGGCTCTGTCTCAAAAAAAAAAAGAAAAGGAGATTAGAACTTTTGTATGACACAGATTTGAGTTATTCATTGTAATCTGAGGAAATTCTTTCCAAATACAAATAGTACCTCTGAAGACACTAAACTGAAACAAACAATAATGCTTGTTAAATCACAGAATTTCTCAGACTTACTTAGAAGGAAATCAAAGGGCATTTTTCTAATTCCTTTTTATTTTACTTATTTATTTGTTTGAGACAGAGTCTCTTTTTGTCACCCAGGTTAGAATGCAGTGGTGTCATCAAAGCTCATTGCAACCTCAAACTCCTGGGCTCAGGAGATCCTCCTGCCTCAGCCTCCCAAAGTGCTAGGATTACCAGTGTGAGCTCCCACACTTGGCCTTGGGTATGTAATTTTTTTTTTTTTTTTTTTTTTTTTGAGACAGAGCCTCAAGCTGTCACTCTCACAGCAACCTCCAATTCCCGGGCTCAAGCAAATCTTCTACCTCCACCTCCCAAGTAGCTGGGACTACAGGTGCTTGCTACAACTCCCAGCCATTTTTTGGTTGTAGCCATCATTGTTGTTTGGAGGGCCCAGGCTGGATTCAAACCTGCCAGCTCAGGTGTACGTGGCTGGCGCCTTAGCCGCTTGAGCCACAGGCGCCAATCTAAGACCTGGTCTCTTAAAAGAAAAAAATTAGCGGGGCAGCGCCTGTGGCTCAGTGACTAGGGTGCCGGCCCCATATACCAGGTAGGTTCAAACCCGGCCCTTGCCAAACCACAACAAAAAAATAGCTGGGCAGGGTGGTGCCTGTGGCTCAAAGGAGTAGGGCGCCAGCCCCATATACCGGAGGTGGCAGGTTCAAACCCAGCCCCAGCCAAAGACTGCCAAAAAAATTTTTTTTTAAATGAAATAAATAGCCAGGCATTGTGGTGGGCACCTGTTAGTCCCAGCTACTCGGGAGGCTGTGGCAAGAGAATGGCCTAAGCCCAGGAGTTGGAGAGCTGTGAGTTGTGTGATGCCACGGCACTCTACTGAGGGTGATAAAATGAGAGAGTCTCCTACCAAAAGAAAGAAAGAAAAAAAAATAGCTCGGCATTGTGGAAGACACCTGTAGTCCCAGCTACTTGGGAGACTGAGGTAAGAGGATCATTTGAGCCCAAGAATTTGAAGTTACTGTGAACTGTGACACCACTGCACTCTACCAAAGTGCACTCTTTGTCTCCCTTGGTAGATAAATACTTTTTTTCTCTTCAGACAAATTTTATTGCAATGTTTTATCTCTAGGCAGAATCTAAAAATAAAGTACAGTAGATCCTCCATAGTTGACCACCTCCCTACATTGACCACCTGCTTACATTGACTTTTCTTTTTTCTTTGAGACAGAGTCTCACTATGTTACCCCAGTAGAGTGCTGTGACATCACAGCTTATGGCAACCTCAAACTCTTGGGCTTAAGTGACTCTCTTGCCTCAGCCTCCCAAGTAGCTGGGACTACAGGCACCCACCACAATGCCTGGCTATTTTGTGTTACAGTTGTTTAGCTGGCCCAGGCTGGGTTCCAACCCGCCGCCCTCCATGTATGTGGCTGGTGCCATAACCACTGTGCTACAGGCACTGAGCCACATTGACCTAATTTTCATAGACCTGACATGCACCCCATGTACGCAGCAGTACAGTAGGCCTAGTTCCTTATGTTGACACCTCTGTATGTTGATCAGTTTATTATGACCCTTGGGAGATCAGCTTTCAAGGTTTCTACTGTAACGTTACTCATTGATTTACGAGTTGATTTCAATGGTTAGGTAGCAGAAGTGAAAAATAGAAAAAAAATTCATCATATGAAGCACATTATTTATTTATTTATTTATTTTTCTGAGACAGAGCCTCAAGCTGTCACCCTGAAGAGAGGGCTGTGGCATCACAGCTCACAGCAACCTCCAATTCCTGGGCTGGAGCGAGTCTCTTGCCTCCGCCTCCCAAGTAGCTGGGACTATAGGCACCCGCCATAACGCCCGGCCATTTCTTGGTTGCAGCCATCATTGTTGTTTGGCGGTCCCAGGCTGGATTTGAACCCGCCAGCTCAGGTGTACGTGACTGGTGCCTTAGCCTGTTGAGCCACAGGCGCCGAGCCGAAGCACATTATTTAAACAAAAGAAGTTACTTCTACTGAATTAAATAATCTACTTAATTTTCCCCCCCTGTATTCCTCTGCTCGTCCTTGGCTGCCACGATCAGACAGAAAGCAGGAGGACCCTTTTCTGTTGTCTGTAGTGGAAACCTTAGCAGCAGACAGTACAATTATCTACTTTAATGTAACTTTCCTCATTATTAACAAAACCTAAAATGAAATTCTAGGTACATCTGGGAGGCACACAAAGCTTACAAAACAGAAGCACTTGAACAACCAGGATAAGAAATGACATTTTTCAGGCTGAGCCTTTGTTGGCATGATATCAGCTCATCCACTTGGCAGGTCCATTAATCAAGGGACGCTAGCATACGAAAAGATGGGCCTGAATTGCTGAGTATTCATTACAGGAAAAATAACTCTTATAAAACCCCTAAGCAGAACACACTTGCCAACAAAAAGAGGTAATGACTATGGCATCTATGGGTATACAGAAATCACAAATGGAATTTCAGGAGGAAATGGAGGAGTCTGGAGAGTAAGAGTACATTTACATTTCAATGGGTGTGAATTCAGAACATAAAATATACTTTAAATCCAGAGACATGAAATTAATTGCAGGTGTTTTTCTGGTCATAGTTTTATTATGAAGCTGATGACTTGGCACTGTGCTAATCTTCTCTAGAAGTGCTTTGGCTACCTTTTCAAGCATTCTTAGAATTTAAACATTTTATTTATTTCAAGTTTGTCTTTCAACTCTGTATGTTTGAAACCCTTTTTGAATTTGTCCTATAAAATTGAGCTGCTCTAAAGGGAATACAGCATCCTTAAGGTAACTGCGTTAACCATAAAAGAGGTACATCTACTCAGCTTACAGCTTGAGACATTAATGGCAGGGAAAATATAAAAGTCAGGCACAGACCTGCCATGTAAGTCCATCACCCACAACCGGAACACATTCTTCTATTGCCTAGCAAGTCATCCTCTTCCTTCAAAGCTGTCTCCTAAACCTCACCATTGCATTCAGGCTTGAATCAATAAAACGCTGACTTGTTTTTCCTTCTGCAATTTCTTCCTTTTTCAAACCCCTCTGGGTCATAAATTCGTCAAGAGAGAAAGATCTTGAGGCGATAGGCATTGGCAGTCCCGATCCCCTTTGGTTTCTGTGTGAGCATTCTTCTCAGTACAACTAGCCTTATTTTTAGTTTGAAAAATATGGCACCACTGTGAAATTGTCAGGTTTTAAATTTATACTCTTAGCGTTGCTGAGGTTATGCAATAGTGATTAGTGCACTTATAATGTGTCATTCAGTAAATAGCTACCAAGACTCTGTCAGACCCCAGTGAGATATAACGTATAAGAACAGATTTATAGGGCAGCGCCTGTGGCTCATTGAGTAGGGCGCCGGCCCCATATACCAAAGGTGGCGAGTTCAAACCTGGCCTCGGCCGAACTGCAAAACAAAACAGAAAAATAGCTGGGCGTTGTGGCGGCGCCTGTAGTCCCAGCTACTCGGGAGACTGAGGCAAGAGAATCGCCTAAGCCCAGGAGTTGAGGTTGCTGTGAGCTGTGTGATGCCACGGCACTCTACTGAGGGCGATAAAGTGAGATTCTGTCTCTACAAAAAAAAAAAAAGAAGACGAAGAAGAAGAAGAAGAAGGCTCAGTACCTGTGGCTCAAGTGGCTAAGGCATCAGCCACGTACACTGAGCTGGCAGGTTCGAATCCAGCCCGGGCCCGCCAAACAACAATGACTGCTGCAACCCCCCCCCCAAAAAAAATTTGCTGGGTGATGTGGCAGTCGCCTGTAGTCCCAGCTACTTGGGAGGCGGAGGCAGGAGACTCGCTTGAGCCCAGGAATTGGAGGTTGCTGTGAGCTGTGATGCCACAGCACTCTATCCAGGGTGACAGCGTGAGGCTCTGTCTCAAAAAAAAAAAAGAACAGATTTATAAGGTGGCATGCATTCACACACAGGTTGCAAACATAATCATCCAGTAAAATGGAGTTTTGGTGTCTCACTTTAGAAATGACTTAGATGTAGGATTGATTTAACTGACTCTCACTCAAGGGCCTGTTTTTTGGTTTCTTTTTTTAAATTTTTTTACTTATTTATTTATTTTTGAGACAGTCTCACCCTCTTGCCCTGGGTAGAGTGCCATGGTGTTATAGCTCACAGCAACCTCCAGAGCCCTTATAATTAATTGAAGCACCTATAAAGTACCTACCCCTTCACACATCTGCTTTATCCAGAAAGTGGTTTCAGGATAGACCTAGGGACAGATTATAGTAAAGTTTCAATGTAGTTCTCATTCAGTAGATGTTCAATTTAAAAAAAAAATTTTTTTAAGGGTAAGGTTAACACAGTTACCTTAAGGATGCTGTATTCCATTGGTTGGTTGATTCTTGGTATTTGGCAACTCGAAAGCAATTTAGAAAACAGGAAGTTAAAAGAAATTTTTTTTAGTTGGTAAATTGTTTTTTTGTTTGTTTTTGTTTTTTTTTTTTTGAGACAGAGCCTCAAGCTGTCACCCTGGGTAGAGTACCGTGGCATCACAGCTCACAGCAACCTCCAATTCCTGGGCTCAAGCGAGTCTCCTGCCTCCGCCTCCCAAGTAGCTGGGACTACAGGCGCCCACCACAATGCCCGGCCATTTTTTGGCTGCGGCCGTCATTTTCCTTTGGCGGGCCCGGGCTGGATTCGAACCCGCCAGCTTAGGTGTAGGTGGCTGGTGCCCTAGCCCGCTGAGCCACAGGCGCCGAGCCTTAGTCGATAAATTGTAATGAAACTTACACATGATCATGGTTTAGTGCTTCTCTCAGGATCATTCTTGGTGTTCATTGGCCATATTTGGATTTTTAACATTTCTTCCTTTCTTTCTTTTAAGAGACAAGATCTTGCTCTGTTGCTCAGGCTGAAGTGCAGTGGCACGATCATAACTCATTGTCACCTGAACAGTGAACTTGGGCTCAAGGAAGTCTTCTGCTTTAGCCTCTCAAGTAGTTGGGAATTTAGGCATGTCACCACCACATCTGGCTACTTTTTGCTTTTTGTAGAGATGGGGTCTTGCCATGTCACCCTGGTTTGAAGCCATCCTCCTGCGTTAGCCTCCCAAAGTGCTGGGATTACAGACCTTACACCAAGCCAACATTTCTTATTACAGTCTAATGAAGGTAAACAAAGAAATTGTGAAAAATACATATGTACTCTTAATTAAATACTTACTTTTTGGTTTTATTGAGTCATTAGCATTCTACACCATAGTCTTTTTTGTTTGTTTTAGGCAGAGTCTCACTTTGCCATCTCTGGTAGAGTGCTCTGGCGTCATAGCTCACAGCAACTTCTACCTCTTGGGCTCAAGCAATTCTCTTGCCTCAGCCTCCTGAGTAGCTGGAACTATAGGCACCTGCCACAACGCCCGGCTATTTTTAGAAATGAGGTCTCATTCTGGCTCAGCCTAGTCCTGGAACCCGTGAGCTCAGGCAATCCACCCGCCTCGGCCTCCCAGAGCCTACACCATAAGTTCTTCAAAAATGCATTTCCTCCCCAGGAAAATATTTAATAAAAGTAATGAGCACAGAAAAAAACAAGAGAGCCAGAGTACACAGAAATTGTTTTATCGCCTTTTTCATGTTTTAGGCATCCTAATTGTCTACTCCATACATGTTCTGAGGCTAATTAGTTACTCCATCACCAGGATAAAGTTAGCCGCTTAGTTTAACTTCAGATTTGACCTACTTCCCTGCTGGCTCATAATATAGTTAAGGTTGGAATTTCCTTCCCTCCTCCTCCGTCACGCGCTTCCGTCCTCCCCTGTCCCCTGTTAAGAGCCTGTTTAACACTAGATGGCGCTAAGACTTGGGTTTTAGCTGCCAGGAACCCTAAGAAACTGTTGTGCCCCGAGCCAAGCCAGGCAGGCTGAAATTTGAGAACTGGAAGATACCTTTAAAGCTCATCCGGGTAACGCTTTTGTTTTACAAATGAGGAAACAGAAACTCGGTGAAAATAAGTAATTTATCAGAGCCCCAGAGATCCCTCCCCTCCTTTTTTTCTTCTCTTATCAGTTAATAGCTTCCCATGTTACCTCATCACACGGGAATGAGCAAGGGATGCGGCCAGATTTGCTCCACAGAAGTGCACCTTGGCAGTTCCGTGGAGCCATTCCTTCATTCATTGGAGAAGCAGTTATTGAATATTCACTTTTCACTTTGCATGGTGCTAGACATTGGGTATATAAAACATGAGAGGACGATCCTAAGAATTTACATTCTCTTAGGACATACAGAAATTCAAAAAAAATAAAATAAAACACACCCTAAATCAAAGATGCTATAATCGAGGTGATTAAAGTACATTTAGAGAAATTTGCAACCAGCTGCATTAGGGACTTAAACGGGAGAGTTCAGTGAGTTTAACATTGGAGGCTGAAGCTTGTGGATATTTTTCTGTCCCCGGCAGACAGAATCCAAGGCGAAGACTTGGAGAGTTGGTGTGGCTTGCCCAAGAGTGCAGTGGGGTTGGGGCTGATGACCAAGGGGCTGTGGGCAAAAGGGCAGGCAGTAACCTGGGAAGGAGAGGACTCTGGGAAAAGCTTCAAGGGCAGTGTTATGCTTAGGAATTTGTGCTTTATCCTGAAGGCTGTGGGACAGTCAAGAAAGGAGTTAGCTCAGAGAATGTCATGGACAAAGTTGCTTTTCAGAAAGAGAACATTAGCAGCTTCAGGGAGGACCAGAGGCCAGAAGTCTCAGTGAGGTGAGGGTCTGGCTGGGTTGGAGCGTGGGTATGGGAGGGGAAGGGACGCTGGAGAGAGATTTCAGGAGCAGGACTGACAACTTGTCTTTGGAAAACAGTGATTGGGATCACAGCTAATATGCTGGGAAGATTGTTACCACTCTGGTGCTTGAATGACTTTTGAGCATTGAAGGAATTAGATGTTAATTAAATGTATCTATTACTTGGATTTTGAAATTATTTTTTAAGTACAATTTAATGGCATTTCAAGTTGAAGTACAGTAGGGCCGGTGCAGTGGCTCACACCTATAACTGTAGCATTCTGGGAAGCCAACAAAGGAGGATTGCTTGAGCTCACGAGTTCAAGACTAGTCTGAGCAAGAGGAGACCCCATCTCTACTAAAAATAGAAAAAGTAGCTGGGTGTTGTGGTGGGTGCCTATAGTCCCAGCTACTTGGGAGCCTTGAGCCCAAGAGGATTGCTGTGAGCTATGATGCCATGGCACTTTACCCAGGGCACAGAGTAAGACTGCCTCAAAAACAACAATAACAAAAAATTGAGATACAGTAGTCCTGTTATACCCTTGGTTTTCCTTTCTGAAGTATCAGTTACCTGCAATCAACTGTGGTCCAAAAATATTAAGTGGAAAATTTCAAGAATAAACAATTGATAAGTTTTGGCTGGACTTGCACCTATCAACCTAGCATTTCAGGAGGCCGAGGCAGGGGGATTGCTTGAGCCCAGGAGTTTAAGGTTATAGTGAGATACATGACTGAGCCACTGTACTCCAGCCTGGACAGCATAGCAAGACCCTGTCTGTAAATGGCCCAATGTTCTGAGTAGTTTGATGAAGTCTCTCTCAGTCACATTCAGGATGTGACTCATCCCTTTGTCCAGTGTATCCACTCTGTATACAGCCCCTGGCTGTCAGTCATTTAGTAGGCATGTGGGTTGTCAGATGGAAAAAACCCTATAGTACCCTATTATATAGGTGCTTTCAGGTACTCAGTAGGATTCTTGGAATGTTCCCCCCAAGGATAAGGGTGACAACTGTACATAAAATGCTCCTGTGGAGCAGCCCCCACCCAATTTAAAGATATCACAAAGCCACCTCCCTGTCCCCTCTGATCCCCACTGATCACTTAGTGTTAGGAGGAAACAGACCTCCTCTTGCCACCTTCACTGTCCTCCTCCTCTGGGAGATGCCACTGACTTTTTCCTTTTAATTGTCCAAATCTTGTTTCCACCAGAGTCCTTTTCCTCTGGCTGCCACCTTTGATGATGACTGAGGACATCATTTCTCCTGGGCTCACTGTCACCAAGACGAGCCTGAAGTGGCCCTCTTGTTGGGTATCTGTGGCTTCCTTTGTGGCTTTAAAGGCAGAACTTCGAAGGTTACCACTTTGCCCTAGAGAAACTGTGTCTTTTTAGAATTTCCAAGTCCAAAACTATCCTGTTTTCCTTTTGTCCTGCCCAAGCACTCATTATATTTATTATTACTATTAATTTACTTGGCACCCCCAATTAAATGGTCTTTGAACTGAATTGTGTTTCAGATGTGCCCAGGGGGACCATGATTGGAATGAGGTACAGCAAAGTCTTGAATAAAAGAGGACCTTTAATTATTTTAAGCCCATGATTTTTTTTTTTTTTAGACAGAGCCTCAAGCTGTCACCCTGGATAGAGTGCTCTGGCATCACAGCGCACAGCAACCTCCAATTCCTGGGCTCAGGCAAGTCTCCTGCCTCCGCCTCCCAAGTAGCTGGGACTATAGGCGCCTGCCACAACGCCTGGCCATTTTTTGGTTGCAGCCGTCATTGTTGTTTGGCAAGCCCGGGCTGGATTCCAACCCGCCAGCTCATGTGTACGTGGTTGGCGCCTTAGCCCATTGACCCACAGGTGCCGAGCCCGATTTTTTTTGAGACAGAATCTCACTCTGTTGCCCTGGCTAGAGTGCTGTGGCATCAGCCTAGTTCACAGCAACCTCAAACTCCTGGTCTCAAGCAACCCTCCTGCCTTAGCCTCTCAAGTAGCTGGGACTACATGCACCTGCCACAGGGCCCAGCTAATTTTTCTAATTTTAGTAGGCATGAGGTCCGCTCTTGCTCAGGATGGTCTTGAACACCTGAGCTCAAGCGATCCACCCACCTCTGCCCCTCAGAGTGCTAGGACTACAGGCATGAGCCATTGTGCCCAGTGCGTGATAATTTCTTTGTTTTGTTTGTATAGATTTCCAAGTTTGGGGTTTACTTTAAGAGTGATAATAGTTCTTCTTTCTTTCTTTCCCTTTCTTTCTTTTTCTCTTTCGAATTTGGGTAAGGAATTGGAAGGAGTCCCTCTGAAGCCCTCAGAGGAGTTCAGGGAATTATGGGGCCCTGGAACATCCCAGGGGGCACATCCCCCATAATTCCTGTCCTCTCTGGGGGGCTACACAGGGAGGACGACCCTCCAGCTGGCGAATCTCACTGGGTCCTCCAAATGCGATACCCGAAGAGAGTGGAATAGAGAAACACCAGCACACTGAGGCCAAATTAAGCAATGGTCCTTTATTGATCAGGCTGAGATCAGGCTCACGCCCCAAAGTCTCTTGACCAGTTCCCATTCCTTGAGGGTTTACCAAGTGCCAGTCACTTATAGTATGTCGAGTTAGTATTTTAGTATTTTGTTTCCAGAAGCCTGCCCTGCCAGGATAGCTGGCCTGTCTCTCCTTTTTGGTTGCCCGGTGCACCCCCAGGCCTGGCTCTGTGCCAGTGCATGGTGGCGTTTAGTGCTGTTCTTTGAAAAGTGTCAATTTTCCTCATTACAAACTAGGAAATGGCCTCAGATTAGATGCTCCATTTCTTTATCCGTGCATGAATTACATGAGAACTTAATTTAGATAGGGACAGTAAAGAGAGCCTCTCTGGGAAGGCGATTGTCTCTTTTTTCCTTTTTTGGGGGGTGGGGTAGGGTAGGGTGGGGTGATTCTTAAGCAGAGACCAAAGGATGAGAAGGAACCACCATGTTAAGAACAACCAAAGACCCAGGTGTGGTGGCTCACACCTGTAATCCTAGCACTTTGGGAGGCCGAGGCAGGTGGATTCCTTGCGCTTAGGAGTTCAAGACCAGCCTGAGCAAAAGTGAGACCCCCCACCTCTACTAAAAATAGAAAAACTGGCAGCATCTGTCGTAGCTCAGTGGGTAGGGTGCCAGCCACATACACTGAGGCTGGAGGGTTCGAATCCAGCCTGGGCCAGCTAAAGCAACAACGACAATCGCAACAAAAAAACTAGCCAGGTGTTGTGGTGGGTGCCTGTAGTCCCAGCTACTTGGGAGGCTGAGGCAAGAGAATCGCTTAAACCCAAGAGTTTGAGGTTGCTGAGAGCTGTGACGGCACAGCATTCTACTGAGGGCAACATAGTGAGACTCGGTCTATAAATAAACAAATAAAATAAAAATAAAATAGAAAACCTAACCGGATGTGATGGCCGGGTGCCTGTAGTCCCAGATACTTGGAAGACTGAGGCAAGAAGATCGCTTGAGCCCAATGGTGCGAGGTTTCTGTGAGGGGTGCTGACACCATGGCCCTCTACCCATGGACCACAGGGTAACTCTGTCTCAAAACAAAAATAAACAAAAGCAAAAAGAACAACCAGAAACAACCAAAGAGCTCCCAGGCACAGGCAGCAGTAAGCCCACCCTGCTAGGATTTGCTTCCAGAAGTTCATTCTCGAGTTTGGATTCTCTGCGTACAGGATGACTAGTAAGTACTTCCACCCCCGGAGCAAAGGTCGCTTCTATCACATGGCACCCCGACCCTCAGGACCACAGTGCAAACTATTTCATGAACATCCCCTGGAAAAGTGCCAGCCGCTGGGTGTACAACCCTTCCTGCCACCTGCCATGTTCCCTCAAGAATGCCCAGGCCAGCCATTTGCCCTGGTCAACTCCATTTGATTTATGAGATTGACAAATTAATGATCTAAGGTTCCATGGTGGCAGAATTAGAGGGAAAGACTTTGAGATAGAAGATTGATATAGGGGTGGTACCTGTGGCTCAGTGAGTAGGGTGCCAGCCCCATATACCGAGGGTGGCGGTTCAAACCCGGCAGCAGCCAAACTGTAACCAAAAATAGCCGGGCGTTGTGGAGGGCTCCTGGAGTCCCAGCTACTCGGGAGGCTGAGGCAAGAGAATTGCCTACGCCCAAGAGCTGGAGGTTTCTGTGAGCTGTGATGCCACCGCACTCTACTGAGGGTGGAAAAGTGAAACTCTGTCTTTAAAAAAAAGAAAAAAGAAAATATGTAACTTAAGTTCATTTGGAGGTCCAGTTTGATTTTCTAAGCTTTGCTCTGGCTTTACGTAATTTCCAAAGGCAGGAAGTAAGAGAATTTCATTTGCCCCACTTGTTTTTCTTTTTAATTTTTGTGGGGAATGTGTTTTGAAATGAAACCAAAAGTTCAGCTCTTAGTTACCAGCACAGTTGCCCTCCAATTGTAACTGTAGTGTTACTTTGGAGATGTGTGAGGGGGATTGTATGAGGGAGATTTCTAAGGTCTATGTAGACAACATAATCTTGGGGTCTATGGCAGCTCAGCTGGAAAGGATGGAGGAGTTCCTGGAGGAGTTCCTGAAAGCTTAGTGAAAACAGCTATAATTAATATCTCTTTAAGCAATGCTCTTTTTTTTACTCTTAACTAAAGTTATTCATTCTGGCCAGGCATGCTGGCTCACATCTGTAATCTTAGCACTCTGGGAAGATGAGGTGGGTGGATTTGCTTGAGCTTAGGAGTTCAAAACCAGCCTAAGCAAGAGTGAGACCTTTTTTCTACTAAAAATAGAAAAACTCTGTAATCCTAGCACTCTAGGAGGCCGAGGAGGGTGGATTGCCTAATCTCACAGTTTTGAGAGCAGTCTAAACAAGAGCAAGACCCTGCCTCTAACAATAGCCGGGCGTTGTGGCGGTCGCCTCTGGTCCCAGCTACTTGGGAGGCTGAGGCAAGAGAATTGCTTAAGCCCAAGAGTTTGAGGTTGCTGTGAGCTGTGACACCATAACACTCTACTGAGGGTGACAGAATGAGACTCTGTCTCAGAAAAGAAAAGTGAAACAGACCAGAGGGATAAAGCTATTGTGGAGCTTCTGATTTAGCAGGAAAAAACCCCGAGTACATGTGAGGCAAATAGTGACAACTGTGT
>CAUYON010013695.1:0-16927 GCA_963573935.1 Arctocebus calabarensis
TGATGTGCGTTCCTCGACCTTGTCTCTTGGCTCAGCTCCAAACCGTTGGCTTTCTTGCTAAATTTCTGTCCTTTAACTCTCCTTCTGGACAGGAGTGTCTGCAGAAAGCTGGCTACAGACCGCCATCTTGGCTCCTCCTTCCCCATTTAAAAATGTTTTAACAGATTCCATTTAATATTCTTAAAGAAATTACTATCCATAACTATAAGCAAGCATATTATTTAATAGCTAGTGCAAATATATATCCAGTGCACTAAGTACTTTTTGAAGTAAAAGAACTATATCATTTGCAAATGAAAAAATAAATTCAAACTCCTTTTGATTAGATACTCTGTGATTACAATCACTACGCTCTCTTCTCTAACAAAATTGTATCTGGAAGACACCATTCATGATCCTTGAAGCAGCCAAAACTAGTGCGAGGATGACTAATGACAGAAATGTCAAGGACTGCCAAAAGAAAGCTGGAGAGGAAGTAGTTTTAGACTTACGTATTTATTTTTTTCTGCTGTGGCTACTGTTTCCAGGTAAAATTGACACTGACACTGTTACCTCTGGAGAATTCAGGATCTTTGTTTTTTTCTTTTCTTTTTTCTTTTTTTTTGTTAACTAGCAATATTGAAATTGTGTGAGTCTGAAATGAGTTGGTTACTAAATAACAGAAGGAGTAGAAATATATATACTTCTTTATTTTCTCTGTTATTGTTTGAATATAGTTTCCCAGTATACCAGTTAGCACCAATTTGGATTAGCAGATCTAGATAAGTGATTCTGATTGAATTACAACCTTTCCAAAGGAAAAGATGCCACTTATATTTTGATGTTTGTTTGTTTTTTTTATTGATGAGAAAAAAAACTATTTCTCTTTTTTACAAATAAGGAGATAAGTTCTCTAAAATATTTGTTCTGATTTTAAAATGTACATGGTACATTTAAAAACTTTTTCTACTGGTTCTTTCTGACATACTTTGGAGGTAGATAATTTGTTCTAATTTTATTGGCATGCACTCAAATTCATATGCATAGTTTCTTTTGTGAGTCATTCAGAGGATACAGGCTGGAACAATGTGCTCAAGTGAACAATATTATCTCTGCTTCACAGATGACAGAACTGAAACAGAAAAGCAAAATGACAGGTTCAATGCCACGGAAAGAGTCAATGACAAAACTGGGATTAGAACTCTCTGTCCATGGTTTCCAGGACTGAATGTTGGCAGAACTACTAGTCCAGATTGACCAGAAGTTTTTGTTAGCCTTGCAAACTTCAAAGTAAATGAAAATTTACTTATGATACTTAAAATATGACTAAACTTTCACATAAAAATTAACATATTGGGTGGCATCTATGGCTCAAAGGAATAGGGCACTGGCCCCCTATGCCGGAGGTGGTGGGTTCAAACCAAGCCCTGGCCTAAAACTGCAAATAAATAAAAATAAAAATAATCATATTACATATACCACAGTTAGAGATATTTGGATGCATCATGTGATTAAAAAGTGTATCCAATTTTCTTTGAAAGTGAGACATACTGTAAGTTCAAGTATATCAATGTTATTTGTTCACAATTTCATGCCACTAAACCAATTGTCCCTATACCATTTGGTGTGAACCATTTTCTACTGATGATTTTTTTTTTAATTTAGAAATATGGTTCTACCTAATATATAACTAGATAGAAATAGAATCATGTAAATAGTTTGTTTCTTCTTGAAAATAAAATTCTAAATTTATTGTTTCTACATTAATGTCCAAACCTGGTTCCCTAAACCCTAACAATTATGAATCTCATTTACACAACATTTCATGGGCTAAGCTTAAAATACTTTAGGGAGAATTAAAATGTGTCTAAGCAACTATTTCCCTAAAATAGTGATTTTCTTTTTTTTAAATTTTTCTTTTCTTTTTTTTAATTGAATCATAACTATGTACAATAATTCAATCATGGGGTACAGTGGGGGGGGTTTCACATACAATTTGAGATATTTTCATCAACCTAAGTGACATAACATTCATGAGATTTTCTCATTTACTATGTGAAAACATTTTTGATCCTTATTTAGAAGTTTTCTCCTGGCCCTTCAAATATGGACCACAAGTGTGATCTCACCATTTATCCTCTCTCCCCCCTCCCACTCCCTCACCTTCCCTCCTTCTCCCCTTTTCCCATCTTCTTGTGTAATAATTGGGTTGTAGCCTTCACTTGAAAGATACGAATTTGCTTCATATTAGGGGTGTATACATTGGATACTTTTTCTTCCATTCTAGAGACACTTTGCTAAGGAGAACATGTTCCAGTTCCATCTATGTAAATATGAAAGAGGATAAGTCATCATCTTTCTTTAAGGCTGCATAATATTCCATGGTATACATGTACCACAGTTTATTAATCCATGCGTGGACTGATGGGCTCTGAAAACTTATTCTTAAAAGATCTTGGTGGATTAGAGTCCAACAGAAAGTACTTCATGACATAGTGGCTTAATAACATTCCACAATTCTTTGCTGTACAAATTTAAGTTAAATATTTCCATTAGTCTTGAGCATTTTATTTATTTATTTAATTATTCATTACTAATATTCAGCTCTATTTTATTTTAGTTTACTTTTTATTGTTTGGGGTTCATTGAGGGTACCAAGAATTAGGTTACACTGATTGCATCTGTTAGGTGAAGCCCCTTTTATAACTGTCCCACCCCTAAGAAGTGTGCCCTACACTGTCACTTCCCAACCCCCTCTCTCCTCCCACTCTGGCTCCCTCATTCCCCTGCCCACCACCTTAAATTGATTTGAGTTTTTCTCATATGTGGGCATGTATTAGATCATCTACTGGCTACATATTAGAATTGAGTACATTGGATTCTTGCTTCTCCATTCTTTGTGATACTTTACTAAGAAGAATGACCTTGATCATTAAACATGGAAAGATGTCACAGGCAGGTGGTATAGTCAGGGCCAGTATCTTAGGACCTTAGTGTGCCTGGGTGGTGTGAAGGTCAGCAGGGAGGCCAGAGGGGATGCAGCAGATTGATGTGCGAGGGGGTCATGGGAGATGAGGAACAGGGTCCTTCTTTCCTTTTGGTTATTTTTATTTTTTATTTTATTTTATTTTTTTTGAGACAGAGCCTCAAGCTGTCACCCTGGACAGAGTGCTGTGGCATCACAGCTCACAGCAACCTCCAATTCCTGGGCTCAAGCAAGTCTCTTGCCTCCGCTTCCCAAGTAGCTGGGACTACAGGCGCCCGCCACAACGCCCAGCCATTTTTTGGTTGCAGACATCATTATTGTTTGGCAGGCCTGGGCTGGACTCGAACCCGCCAGCTCAGGTACACATGACTGGTGTCTTAGCCCGTTGAGCCACAGGTGCCGAGCCCCTTTTGTTTATTTTTAGGTAAAATCTTTATTGAGCTATGATTCTCATATCATACAATTAACCATTTTAATTGTACAGAACACTTGTTTTAGTATACATGGAGTAATGTAAACCAGCATCACAATCGATTTTAGAACTTTTGTACCTCTCCCCCAAGAAACCCCATACACATTAGCTGTAATGCCCTAGTCTTTGCCAACGTCACTTCTGGGAAATCATTATCTAGTTCTTTTTTTTTCTTTCTTTCTTTTTTTCTTCTTTTTTTTTTTTTTTTAGTGTCAGAGTTTCATTCTGTCAACCTGGGTAGATTGCAATGTAGGCATAGCTCACAGAAACCTCAAACTCTTCAGCTCAAGCAATCATCCAGTCTCAGTCTCCCAAGTAGCTGGGAGGTTGGTATTATCAAAAAAGATAAAATGGATTTTATCTTTTATGGCAGGTGCTGGCCATAAGGCCTGGCTAGTTTTCCTAATTTTAGTAGAGTCAGGGTCTCACTCTTCCTCAGACTGGTCTCAAACTCCTGAGCTCCAGCCCTCCATCTGCCTCAGCCCCCCGGAGTGTAGGATGACAAGTTTGAGCCACCAGGCCAGGCCACATTATCTAGTGTCTGACTTAGTCCACTTGAGACTCAGGGCTTTCGGGACCACGGAAATGGGTTTAACTTTGACTTTTAGTGAGAGGCCACTCTGGCCTCCGTGCTGTCCTTCACTTGACCCAGGTTTGCTAACGTCTTAAAATACTGTCACTGACTGTACCATCTGCCTGTGACAATCTTTCCAATTTTAAAATGTTCAAGATTAATGGAAACCTTTAACTTAAATTGTTCTGAAAAGAATTCTGGAATGTTAGTAAGCCATCATTTCCTAGAGCATTTTCTATTGAACTCTCATCCACCAAGATCTTTAAGAGTAGGTTTTCTAGTCATACAAATTAGGAAATGCTTTGAGCAGAGGATTGACATGATCGTCATAACAATTTCACAGAATTTCTTCATGGGCTGTGCTATTAGTAAACTGATATAAATGCCATAGAACTCATCCATCAAACAGCTCTGTTGCTTTGGAATAGTATAACATGGGTTGAAGTGGAAATTGAATATGCCTTATGTTTAAAGAGAAAATAATTTATTAGTGCTTGGCACCCATAGCTCAGTGGTTAAGGTGCCAGCCACATACACCAAAGCTGATGGGTTCAAACCCAGCCTGGGCCTGCTAAACAACAATGGCAACTGCAACAACAACAAAAAATAACCAGGAGTTGTGGTGGGCTCCTGTAGTCCCAGCTACTTGGGAAGCTGAGGCAAGAGAATAGTTTAAGCCCAAGAGTTTGAGGCTGCTGTGAGCTGTGATTTCATAGCACTCTACCAAGAGTGACATAGTAAGACTCTGTCTCAGAATGATAATAATAATTATAATAATTAGATAACATAAAAGATGATGAACTCTGGCGTAGTCTGACTCTATATGCTTTTTTTCAATTATGTTCTGAAAATGAAATTATTTCTTAGCACTTTTCCTTGGCACCATTTCCAACAATCTGCTAAGTATCTCAAAATGGGTTTGGAAGTTGCTTCCAAGCAGAATCCCCTCCATTTCTTAAGACCTGTGGATATTGGGATCTGTGTGCTGGGATTAGGGATGGAAGAGAAAATGTCTGCCTATGAGATTATTGTTTTATTTTATTTTATATTTCAAAAACATGGGAATAGGTAGCTAATATTGTTCATATTCTTATTAAATACAGTATAAAGATCAAGAAGCCAGAATTTATGGAGATTAAATACCTTGTCTATTTATATATTAAATACCTTGTCTCTTTAAGAGTTGGAATTTTGACCAAGGTCTATGTGGCTACAGAGATAGCATTCTTAACAGCTATACTAAATTAATTTTTTTAAAGTAAAGAATGGTGCCACATAGCTGAATAAACTTTCTCTATTTTTATCCTACTTTTCCTTTAACAAAAAAGAAATGTGGTATTTCTTTAAAAAAGGTACAAGAAAATATAAATCCTTGTGAAAGTTGTTCTTATTTTCTCTATAAGGACTGAAATGAGGGTTTATAATCTTATAAATGTCTGTGGAATCATGAAGATAAAATAGGATGAAGCTTTAACATTTATACCCTGGTTTTAATATTAACTGCTTATTATGTGAAGTTTTTATTACTTGAAATATTAGGAGATTCCTGGAAAATATCTAAAACTAGTAGGGAAAAGCCATATTTCATGGTATTAGGGAAATATTTATTACAATGGAATTTTTATTAAAACTGAAAAAAATACTTATAGCAATGAAGCTGTGATGTATACATGCTCATGTATATTAAATATTCAAAGATTTTACAAATATTATTTTTATTAAATTACTTCAAAAGAAAAACTATGCATGCACATATGCGTAATACCTAGAAGGAAACGGAAGGAAAGTGTTTTATTATTCTCTAGTTTTTCATTGTCATTTGACACTGCCTTTAAAATTTTAGGTTTTTTGTTTTTGTTATTGTGATTTTTTCAAATCAAAGAATTTACCTAGTATCATCAACTCATCAACATTTAATTTTTATTTACATGCTACAACGTATTCTCCTCAGCTCAAAATTTTAAAGTAGGCAGAATATCTTCAATTATTTCCCCACCACCATTTTCCTTTCTAATTTCTAATAAGGATGCTAAGATACATATAAATTAAGCCAGTGTAGTCTGGGCCCTCTTCTTGCATTGGGCTGTCATGGGGACAGTGATCAGGACACCTGGGAAGGAGGGGAGAGAGGTCAGAGAGGTCACATGTCTGTTTTCCGCTGCTCTTGAGGACTGACTTTCTGAGGAAGGAGGTCTTGGCTCCTGCCCTTGAAGCGAGCTGTACGTGGGCCTCCTGCCTGCCGATTTCTAATGACATCCCTCCCCTTGTCCTGAGAGCGATCACAGCTCACTGCTACTGCTCCACATTTCTGCATCTTCCCTTTCGCTTTTTCTGTGCCCTTTTTATACCTGTGCAATGAATCTTTATCTATAAACTCTTCTAACTATACTAACAGCTTCCCTGTTGTTTTATTGATTCACTTGGAAACAAAGTAACTGAACTCAAGAAAGATGAGCCGTGCATCTGTATGCTTTTCCTTAATAGTTCAACCTAGCAGCTATTACTGAGCTTGGTGCCCCAGAATATTATGGAATTGGGTATTTTGATGCTTTGTAGCACTTCATCCAAAATTTTACAAAGTAATTATGGGCTAGTTTGTGTGTAGCAAATATGTGTGTAGTTGCAAAGGCAAGATATTTTTGGTAATAAATCACGTGTTATTCTCTTTCATTCTGCATAGAACAATATGGAGCTAGTGATGTTGAAATTGTTAATAATATTCTGACAATGTCCAGATTTTGCAATTGTGAATTGTGCTGCAGTAAACATTCAAGTGTAGGTGTCGTTTGATAAAATGACTTCTTTTCCTTTGTGTAAATACGCAGTAATGAAATTGCTGCATAAAATGAAGAGTTAATCTCAGTTCTTTGAGGAATCTCTATACTGTGTTCACAGGGGTTATCCTAATTTGTAGTTCTACCAGCAGCGTGTAAGTGTTTCTTTCTTTTCAATGCAGGTGTCTATTGTTTTTGGACTTTTTAATAAAATACATTCTAACAGAGTAAGATGATATCTCCTTGTGATTTTTAATTTGCATTTCCCTTATGATTAGTAACATTGAGATTATTTCCATATGTTTATTTGGGAAATATTTATCCACTTTTTTTTGAAAAGCTTCTGTTCGTGTCTTTGTCCACTTTTTGAATGTTTTTTATTGTTGTTGTTTCTTGATGATTTGCTTGAATTCTTTGTAGATTATGTTTGTTGGCCCTTTATTAAATGCATAGCTCTGATTTTTAACACTTCTGGAGCTCTTTCATTGATTCCTTCCATGTGAGGCAACTTTTGCTTATTATTTTTGGATTTTCTTTTTTTTAGATGCCCCGCCAAATTTGTATGGGTATTTTTGTAGCATATGTTAGGTAAGAGCCTTAGGCTTTGCATGTGGTTGCTTTGGAGGCAATCTAAGTTCTGGACGGATGCCTTGGTTATAGATATCCTTAGGGTGGCTTATCCTTAGTTGCTAGTTGTTTGTAGGCTGTGTCCATGGCGAACTACGTGTGCAGGCAGATTTCCTGTTTCTCTTTCATGAGGGAGGATGGAGGTCTTTGCATCTTTTCTCTTTCCCCAGCCCTGTGTTTTTCTGAACAGTGTGCATTATATTGGGATTCCCACACTATTCTCTGAGACAGTAGGTGGTGCTTGTGGGTGAGAATCAGCCTGACCCTGTAGGATTAAGTCAGTAAATACTGTAAAGGACCACACAAACTGACCTCTTCTTCAGTAGGTAGGGGATGCCAGAAGCACCAGCTGCGGTGTAGTTCCTGGGACATGTGACCAGCTCTAGTACCTCTGGAGAAGCAGTCAAATGTCTCAGGTAATGGGTAAGGCCCTGGCACTTCAGACGAGTCCTTATTCTCTGCCACAGCAGAGGTGGGTGCTGGAGTGAGGCTGGGCAGGGCTGGCTTAGGTGAGCAGGCCCTACGCCTCCACAAAAGCTGGTGGGATAGCCATTTTGGCAAGGGAGCAAGGTCTCTTTCCAACTTCTGGGGGAACCTTCCAGGAAAAGGGTGGCCCCACCCAGCCAGAAAGTCTGCTTGTGAAGATGAGGCCTCCAGAGATTCAAAATCTGACTGTGGGTGAACGTTAGGGAAGTTAGGATTATGGGAATAGAGTAGATTGATATAATGATGGAATGATTGCACAAAAGGTTGTGTGATCAGGATCAGGTGTACAGGATAATGGAAGAAGACATGAGCCTCCAAAAAGAACACACTAGACTGGGGGCTTCCTGAGACAGCTTGGCACGAACATCAAAGGACTTCAGGGAAAGTTCTGCAAGGGTCTAGCCGGGGTCAAAAAGGACCTCAGGAAAAAGGTCCGCAAGGCCTGGCTGGGAAGCCATTGTAGGTCAACTTGTGCAGCTGATTCATGGAACAAGAAAGATTAGTACCTGCGGGTGGGTGTGAGATAAGGGGATTCAGCTTTTCCTCCCAGCTCCTGAAGATGAGCAAGGCCTCAACTAATCTTCCCCACAGGAAACAAAGGATTAACCGGGTGGCATCTAGCTCCAAAGTCCATGCCCCCATTCCCTTTGTTTTCTGTAAAGTATCTTAAGAAGTAAAAGTAATAAAAATAGTTAAAGGGTTATTGGGTGGGAAATCCAGAATTAGGGCAGAGAATATTATATCCTTGTTTCTGCAAATACCCGTTAACTAATCAAGGGAAATAATAAATCCAGGTGCATCTGGAGGGCAAGGTCTTCTCTGTCTCTTGCAGGAAGGGCGCAGAGCTCCAGGGCCCACTCTGTAAATTCTACTCTGCTTCTATTGTCTGTCCTACTGCCAAGCACTGGGGACATTCACGGGTCATGTGGAGGCTGGCTCCCTACATGGTCGGGGTGGGCATCCCTCCAGCTCCCCTCCATCTCCCCACTGTCTCCCCCTGGCATCTTCCAGCAGGCAGGAGCTCAAACTTGCTGAGCTCCCTTGGCTGAGCTTCCCTGCACAGCTCTCCACCCAGGCTGGGAGCACAGCTGTGTCATGGCAGGAGGTTCTCTGTGAACACTCACGGCTGGGACCACAATGCCCCATCTTGGTTCTGCCCTTTCAGGCTCTGAGGCTGCACAAGAGCAGTTCACAAATCTCCCCTCCAGGCTCTGAGCAATATGATTGAGCTCCAGAGGTATGGGGTCTGGAATGCGTTCCTGTCCCCTGGTCCCAAAGATCAATCCTTGGTAATGCCAGGGAGAAGCATGTTGGACTCAAGACGCCATGGAGGACTCACACTGGTTTGATGTCCCTCTGCTTCCCCTGTGCCCTGCTCTGATGGAGCCGCAGGGCAAGCAGAACCCGGGAAGGCCGGGAGCAGGGAGCAAGCAGTCCCAGCACTCCTTCGTCTCCTGCAGGTCTCTAAGAGGAAATGTTTAGCCCCATTGTGTGTGGAAGCCACTGTGTGGAGGCTCAATTGGCTCTTTCAGCAGTCCTGGGGTCAGGGTGTGGGTAGGAAGGGAAGGGAAAGTGTCTGGATGGAGAAAAGCCAACACTCTTATTTCTATCCTCTCTAGGAGGCAGCCACGCATAATGTCCAGGCTCCCAGGCCACACATATCCCTTGGACCCCTGTGGCTTCTGCAGTCTGGGCTAGAGTTGGGAAATATTTGTATGGGAAGAGGCAAGATGGGAATCTGGAGGTTGAAGGCCCCGGGAGGCTGATAGGTTGAGAAGCAAGATGGTATCCATCATCTCTGCTTAGGGTTGCGGCAATAGGGAGCCCTTCAGAGGGGCTGACAGCCTGTTGGTTTGTCCACAAGGATCTTCCAGTTCACAGCTTTTGAGCAACTTTTGGGCTCATCCAGGTAGAAAGTCACTTTTGCAGGTTGGGAGCTTACCAACTGTCAGAGATTTCAGTGTGGGAGAAGCAAACCCCACCACCTGCCCTTTCTGCTGGACCCCACGCCTCTGCTGATACCTTGGTCCTTCTCGCTCCACTCCTCAACTTTTCCCAGGGAGCCCCTTGTAAGTTATGGCATCCTTCCCTCAGAATTAAACCCAATCGGCATTTGTTTGTTTGTTTGTTTGTTTTCCTTCCTCTAAAACTCTTCATCCGTGCTGAGATACTTGGTAACTGATGTTTCTGGTCAGCTGTTTCCTACTGACCCAAATCAACTGAAAAAAAATTAAATGACACAGTAACTAGTCTGTCCTCATGGATCGAAGCACTTATTTCCCCAGTTGCTAGGAGAGCTGCCTTGTTTAAAATTATACCTTCCTTGGGCAACCTGAACTGACTAAGCAAAGGATAGATCACAAGCCCCTATTCTCAACATGTTACAAGCCTAGCTTTATTTCTTCATCCACGTTACCCGGCTTTCCTAATTTCTTTACACACATACTCTGAAGAGCACTCACCTATGAATACCCCAAATAAAAATCAATATCTCAGAGTCTGTTTCCTCAAAGAATTACCTAAAAACATGAAAATTGCATATTTAGTCAAATGTAAATCTTTGGCTTTCATGGTAGAGCAGGAAACAGGGGAGCAAAGTAAAAAGCCAGGGTTTCTCCAAAGTGGGAAGACTGATAGGAAAATTTCTTCACCGTAAGCTTGGCTCTAGTGGGCTATATCTACAGATCAAGTCTGGAAGCAGAATAAAAATTCTGTTCCCTCAAACACACACACACACACACACACACACACACACACATTTGATGTTGATACTAAAAAGAGTCAAAAGACAAAACGTAATCATCTCTATAAAACTGAATGCAAAGCTAATAAAATGAGTTTTGCCAGGGCAAGGAACATGTTTTTAATATATTTATATTTCTAACACACTGTAGTATATCATTAAATATTTGCCAAGTGAGCATTTAGAAAACAAACACTATTTTTTAGTAAGGCCTGAAATCAAACACATTTAGGGTTGTAAATTAAATTTTAGATTGCAACATAGAGGATTATAAGAGTTAAATAATGGCATGAGTTTTTTTGTTAGCATGGTAATTAATAACAAAATAATATTTTCAAGATATTATCCTAATTCCATATTATTTTAAGTTCAATAACTACAGTTAATATATGAAAGTTGTACATTTTTATATTGTCTGAGAAATAATCTGTACTAATTTGAGTGGGGGATTAAAGGTGGTCTGGTTAAATTAGCATAACATCTGGTCATTACCTTAATTCCATGCTACACTTTGGATGAGCAAGAAAAGGTAAAATCCTTTAGCAAAGGAAAAATGAAAGATAAAAGTAATAATTGCACTCTTTCCTGGAAGAGCTTTAAACATGATTGCCTTAAAACTCATTCCCAAGGCACATGTGTCTCAATAAATAGAAATAAACATTTACAAAAGAGAAAGATATGTTAAAGTAATTGAAAAATATGAATGCACAGTCTGCGTGTGTGTATTTAGGCACGCATGCATTTTAAAATTTCGTTTTCCCATTCCATGAATACTAACTAAATTCAGTTCTCCAGAGAGAAACTGTAGAAACTGTATCATTGTTCAGGAAGCAGGAACTGGCTTTTGATAAAAGGCTTCCTTTTCTCTTCCACAATGCATTTGGGACCTTCACAGTTGATTACTGTAATATATATATAATGTAGCTTTGACGTACGATTGAGAACTATAACACATTTAATACTGGAAAAAAACTTGGCTAGCATCAGATATTTTTAATGAATTGGAATACAGCCTATTTTACTTCATCTGAAAACAAGAAAGAGTGCCAGGCTGGTCACTAAACACTAGTCAGTTTCTTTTATAAAGAATGCTTAGGTTTTTATTTTTTTTTATTTTTTTGGATACATGTCCAAAAATCCTTCATCATTACACTATAAAAATCAAATGAAAATGGGGGCTTCTTACAGGCTCCATTAACTGGAATATCATATTGACAATGGCTTTGCTATTAGGAACACAAAGATAATTGTACTGTTTTTATTTTTTTTAGATCACTACTTTTCTTTGTATGGTTATGGAGAGAAATTTTATTACACTAATTTGGGAGGCTGAAAAATGATGAGAATCCTTTTCTTTTGCCATGCTTCAGTTTATTTACAATAAACATTACTGTAAGAGATTTCAGATGGGTGTTCAAATGCAACTAAAAAATGAAAAATAATAAAACTAGAACCCAGCAAGAGCAATAAATTAGGGTAGAACTTAATTACTATACTATCTCCAAATTTCTATTCATTGTCATTTGATTTCACTGATTATATAACATACAGATGTTAATGATTAAAACTTCTATAAGAAGCACTTTAGGAAGGTAAGAATATATTTTAAAAGACAAATTGTACGTCATATTGAGCATCCCCTCCTGGGCTGGACTGAGAAGGGTACATAGTCCTATCATATGTTGCCAAAAACTAGCAGCCAGAGTCTGAAAAAATGTCAGACTATGCAAACTGAGGGATAGTCTACAAATATTACTGGCCGCTACTTTGCAAAAATGTAAAGGTTCAGAAAGGTAGGAAAACACTGAGGAAATGTCCCAGATCGTAGGAGTCTAGGGAGGGATGATAATTAAATGCACTGTTCTTCTGATCTGGTCCTAGAATAGAGAAAGGATTTAGTAGGAGAAAAAACACTGGAATAGAAATAGTCTGTTGTTCAGTTAGTAGGAAGTCTCCAGTTCCAACAAACCAGATATGTTCTATAGGTTTGTTCTTAAGTTAAATTTGCATGTAAGTTGAAACAGGTACACTTACCTCTACCTGTCATAGCCTCTGTTTGTAAGTACAAGCCATACCTCAGTTTGATGCTTGTAACTTCGGCACTGCCATGTACTGATTGTCTATGCCTATAGTCATACACGTCTTTAGAGGTGATTACTTTTTGCTGTTTTTATAATAGACATCTTTTAAAAAGCCATTTCTGTTTACTCTCTTAGCTTAATTGGCCCTCGACCAAAGGAAACTAAAATTAACAACTAAGATTTCTTCTACAAATTCTGCTGTATACTCCTATAAAGAAAAACTTGTCTCTCACAAACACATACATTCATTCACAGAGGATTTATTGCAACTGTTTTGCAAACACTAACACTAATATATTACATTTGGTTCAAGCAATAATTTTGCCTAATGTTAAAAATGCCTCATGGAAACTTCTTGAAGTTAATGGCATAGATATAATTAATTACTTTTATGAGGGTATAGTCTATGCTACTTAATAACTCATCAGTATTTTTTGACCATTCTCATATTGATGGACCTTCAGTTTGTTTTTAATTTTGGTTTGTAAGCAGCAATTCTACAATAAAGTAGTTTTTATAGTCTGTGCATACTGATACTTTTCTTTCTATGAGATAAATTCTCATGAATAAGGATATTAGAATAAAGAAGGATCTTACTTTAGGTATAATTAGCTATAATATTTCCCTTGATGTAATGATTCAGCATTCTCCAAGTAATAGACATATGTAGATCTTTTCACTTATTACTTCTAGCCATAGTATTATCATCTGAAAGGTGTAAACAGTGGCACCCAGAGACCAGGCTGTGAGATGTTCAGGCCAGCTTTATTGACAGGGGAGGGTGACCAGGCTGGGCAGTACAAAGATGGTGGATATACGTGGTGGGCAGTAGAGACTACTTTTTAATGGAGCCATGGGCGGTGGGCGTATTCCACAGATAGACTGTCAGGTTCTTTGTCTTTCTGCAGAACTTCTGGTGGAAGCAGTTAGCCAGATCCTTTGTGTCGTTGTTTTAGGAGGAGAGGAAGAGGAAGAGGGGAAAGGGTTTGTGGATGGCTGTTAGGCCCCCCAACATTGTCTATCAATATTTCTTTCATATGACTAATGAATAACCGTTCATTGTTACCCTGAAATCTTTGGAAATTAGTTTTGTCCTCAACTAGGCAGTCTGACTGAACCTCATCTGAGATGCTCATCTGTAGCTCTTTCTTGAACTATTAGTTGGTAAATTGTTTCTATTGGAAGATTTGTCTTTCAGGTTTCACTGTGTACAAGCTACTTGCAGAGCACAGATATTCTTCCATTAATTGCCTACTGTGGTGTAAACATGTTTACAGCTGGACAATGTGTTTATGTTTGACACTGTGTTAATACAAGAGTCAAAAGATTTTAAAAAATAAGTTGTAAACTAAAAATGTTTTAGTAAGCTAACGTTAATTTGTTATTGAACAAAGAAAACCAAGTTGTAAGTTTGCCGTAGCATCAAGGTACGGTGTAAAGTCTACAGAAGTGTTCGGTAATTTCCTAGGCTTCCACCTTCACTCCTTACTTATTCTTTAACTCACCCAAAGCAACTTTCAGTCTTGCAGGCTCCATTCCTAGTAAGGGCCTTGTACAGTGTGTGTTTGTTTTACCTTTTATGAAGAATTTTATTGTACCTTTGCTACGTCTCGATATGTATGTATATTTCAACAAATGCATGCAAATACTTATTGTTATGGCACAATTGCCTACAGTAGACAGTACAGAAACAGGCTGTACAGTTTTGTCACTTAACAGCAACAGGCTAGACCATACAGCCTGGGTGTGCAGCAGGCTACAACACCACCTAGGTTTGTGTGAGTAACTCTCTGATGTTTCCACAGTGACATCACTTAATGACGCATTTCTCAGAATGTGTCCCCTTCATTGAGTGATGCATGCTTGTATTTCTATGGTTATAACTTACTTTTATTTTTGTAGCTCCAAACTTACAGTGTTGCTAGGAATCTAGTGGGAATTTAATAAAGGACTGTTGATTAAATGAATGTCCTTTGTATTTATCACTTACTTTCTTCTATCATTGCTTCCAATTTTTTATATCTTATCATAAGCATTATGTAGTCAATGGTTTGTTAGCAAGAATTATTGTACATTGCCATAATACCAATACCAGCTAAGTAATATACACACACAAGAAATTATTGATTTGTTATTCAAAGAAGATACTTTAGTTCCTTAGCAAAGGCATATTTTGGCCCTATTTATGAAGTTATCTCTCTTAATTGCTGTATTTGAATCAACATTGCATATAGTCTTATAAATCTCCTGAAACACTTGCTATAGTGATAGGATATAGCAGGATCACTCTTATTTCTAAATTTATTTGATTTATTTATGGCTCAAACAATAAAGTACATTCAAATCTTCCTCTGACATATTTTCTCGGTGCCACTCGCCCTGCTCCCTCACCGACTCGTACCAGGCTCTTCAGAAAGACCTTCCTCCTGCTCAGGTTAATCAGCTGTCTCCGGACCTCCCTGACCCTCTGGTCTCAGCATCTTCAATTTTATTCATACTGATAATTCCTTCGAAAATAAAAATCTGTTCATGTCATTTTCTTCTTAATGACTTTTAACGGTTTCCTGTGGGAGGGTAATTGGGGGGACCTCACTATGGTGCATATTGCAAGGGAACATGTCAAATCTTTAAGAGTAGAGTATAAATGTCTTAACACAATTATTGAGATGAAGGCTATGTAACCAGTGTGATGTAAGCATTCCAAATTGTATATAAAATCAGTACATTGTACCTCATAAATGCCTTAATGTACATAGTTATGACTTAATAAAAATATTAAGAGAAAAAAACTTAACAGATTTTAAAATGGCTGCCTTGATTTATCTCTCCTCATTCATCCCCTCGTCTTCTCTGCCTTCTCTTCCATATCCGAGTACCCTTGAAAGTCTGTCAATTCCCAGAACAGACTATGCATTCTCTCTTCTTCATACTTCATGCCTTCTATTTCCACTGTCTTGAGCATTATTCTCACGTCTTCTTCATCCTGTGTGATGTGTTTACAACTAGAGTCATCTTTTATGTCTCATCGTAGATGTTAATTCCTCAAGGCTGCCTTTCTTTAAAACTTTCAAGATAGGCTAGTGGCAATGTGCTTCTTTACACCCAGCATTTCCCCATCTTGCGAACTTTAACATAGAACTGTAAATGTCGTGAGGAAGATGAAAGTAGACTTTTGGGGGTCCTGATTGCATATAAAGTTGATGGGGAGGCCAGTCTGTGTGATCCCAGCATATGAGTTAATCAAAGATATTATTCATTATCATACATATTATATGTATTCCCAGCACTGCTGCCTCTGTGTGTTATGTGGGAGGTACTCAAATAACTATTATTGTATGAGGATCAATGTGTCAACTTTGTATTCATTGTTCATAATTCATTAGGAATTCATTAAAAATGACTTTGTGTAGGTTTATCATCAAATAAACTTAATATAAGATATAGTCTCAAGCTTCAAAAAAACTAGAGTCAAATGAGAGTATGATTGTTTTCTGGTGTAAAATGATAATCTCTGTTTCATACTAAGTTGGTAAGGCCTGTAATTAGTTACATGTGGTTCAAATAATTATGTGACCTTAACTCTAAGTAAGTTTCAGCAGGGTAAGGGAGAGTTAAATCTTTGAGGCAATCACTATGGTATAATTCCATTTTATCACTAAAGCATTGATTTAAATAAATACAATAGAACAAGTGAATCAAAGAACCACTGAATCAGAATTAAGAGTTGGCATTATTCATTTCTTAATTAAATTTTTACAGATCATTGCATCTAGAGCAGCAAGTATAATTTATGATTAATTATGGAAACAATTACCTCAAATTCGTGTCTCTTATGAGCAATATATTGGAAGGAAGATCATTGAATATGAAACCTCAGGAAGCAAAGTCCATGAATGTTAACAATTGAGGAACTGAGAAATAGCATTGTTTTAAGCTAAATTGATATGCCTTACTTGTCTAAATTACCATTTAATGAATTTTTTCTTTTATTTCCTCTTGTAAATGGTATGATCACTTATGTTCTAGGGACTAGTTTTTTTTTTTTATAATTACACAAACTTTCGGAAAATGTGTAGTGGATAATGGAGTTAAGGTAACCTTAAAGTTATTTTGAGGTTGTAAATAAATTCGTGTCACACAAAGTTTGCCTTAATTAAAATTGTATTATTTCTAATTTTAACAAAGAACTATGGAATAGCATCAAT
>CAUYON010013696.1:0-16767 GCA_963573935.1 Arctocebus calabarensis
ATATTGCCAGAGTTTTTCTGTTGATTCTGCCTCATGATTATTTTTCACTATTGCCTATGACCTTCCTCAGAGTTGGGGAGGTGTCTCTCCCAGATCAGACCCTGGCAGAATCGCTCTGTTGTTACTGGATCTTTGTAGGGATTGACCCTGTGTTTCTAATGATTTATCAAACCCTGCAGGGTGGAGGCTTAAATCCTCCTCAGCCTGCTTAGAAGACACTTTAATTGCTAACTTGGGCTAAGCCGAAGCTTTCCCAGGAAAGCGCTTGGCTGGGATCACTCCTTGAGTGGCTATCCACTTACCCAGTGTGCCAAAACTGGTCTCACCCTATGCCCCTGAGGGCTAAGGCTGCAAGGCGGCTCAGTCTCCGCCTTTAGTCACTTGATTACTCGCTCCTGTCCAATGCCTGTTTTGCGACCCCGAGGGTGGAGCTTGCCAGGGCAGTTCTCCCACAATGGTTCCACACAGCCCACCACCAAACACTGGCAGCTCCATCTGGCTTGGTGGCCCAGTCTGGGGCCCCAGACAACACTCAAAAAACCCTGCACTCCTGCCCAAGTTCTCCCAAGGCAGTTCAACTGAGTGCCAAGTCCAAAAGAAACCCAAACGGCTCACAGGCAAGGCCCTTCCAGCCTGCAGTTCCACTGCTGCCCCAGCCACAGCCGCCGACAGGATCAGACCTAATGAACAGATGCAACCACTTGCCCAATCTCTGCCGCTTTAGCCTTCCTCAGGGTGTCCAGAAGCCTCACGCTGTCTCCCTGTGTCCCCAAAGGGAAGTTTCTGGGAAGATCCTGCCTGGCAGAGATGCCTGAAGTCCTCTCTCCCCAGTCTCACCGTGCCCAGCCACGAGGAAGCTTTTATTCGTCTGCTATCTTGCTCCACCTCTCTCCACTATTTATTCTGTGTGTATGTTCTTCACATTGAAATTGTAGTTTTGCAATTGGGCCAAAAGGGGTCCCTGTGGCCCCTTTTAATTTTTTAATTTTTTTTATCTCTTATCACATGGGATATATGAGTATGTATGTATGAGCATGTGTATTTTGGGCCAAAAAGGGTCCCTGTGGCCCCCTTTTTTAAAATTTGATATTGCTTGTCTAGGTGTTGGCATAACTAGCAATTAGATTGATTAGTTAGTGTGGCCAGGGGTTGAAAGACTGGTGTAAAGGGATGCCTGACTTTCTTGAACAGATAGTAAGGGTTAGTAAGAGCAAGGAACAATATGTATGAAGAGTCACGGTGGGAGATAAAAGGGAAAATGAAACAAGTTGAGGTAAAATCCACTCAGCTTCCAACATGTAATCCTCAAAAGAGGAAGCATAAAAGAAGTACGTAAAAGGACCATTTGTGGGATATTTAGAAGACATAAAAAGAATTTATTTATGAAAAATGGAACTTCTTAATATGTGATTTTGGGAAAAAGCTGTCTGCTTCGTGAAGTCATCTGTTTTGTGGGCTTAGGAACTGACCCTGGAAATCCTTACTTTAGATCACCTGCAGGGGTCATCCTCCTCCAATCGTCTCAGTGTAGTTTGGAGTGGCTCATGCGAATCCAGGAGAACTTTTATTTTTATGGCAGCAGAAGTGATTGACAATATTTTATAAGGATCTTCCCAGCAAGGTGACAGTGGATGTCTTCTTCTAAAAACTCTGATGTACACATGATCTCTTGGTCAAACAGGAGGTCAAATATGAGATCTTCCAGTTGGCAGAGGCCATGCTTCTTTCACCTGTTGATGACATGCTCCAAGCATATTAGCATCTGTATCTAGCTAGTCCTGGTATCAGATCATTCACTTAAATCCCCATAGTGTTTAATCAGTCCAAGAATAGGAGGTTTATAAGTGTTCGTAGCCCTGGGATAACTGAACAGTATTTCAAGAGTTTAAACCATGTCTCCTAATTGGAGAACTTTGGTATTAAGAGCCAATTGTAATGCTTCTGGTCATTTAAGTCTAGTGTCTCAATGAACTTTCCTCAAAATCTTTTTTTTTAATTTCTAGACTTTTATATTCCACTTGTCTTGAGGATTAGAAATGATGTAGGGTATGAAATTTTAATGAGTACCCAAGAGACTTTGCAAGCAGGTAGTACCATGAGAGAATACCACAATTAGGAATCATGCCATTGCTAGTTTCTTTACCACTGTTGTAGCACCAGCATGTCTAGTTGAACAGCATTTATTGTACCCACTATTCATGGAAATAATAACCATACAGTAAGAAAATAGTAATGCTGGAGGTAAACCTACAAGATCAGTTTATAGTATCAAAAGGGACAGTCTAGGCCTTTGGGAGCTTCCTGCAGAGTGTTAGTTTCCTCCAGAGATTGGTGGAATTTGCAAATAGTGCACTGGGAAAAAATGAAGTCAGAGATATTGTAGATTCCAGGACAGTACCAACCCCATATATACCAGATGTTGTAAACAGTTCACAAACCAGGCTTGTGCAACTCACTCCCCTTGTTAAGTTTCCAGCAGTACCAACTATATAGAGATGTAGGCTTTTAACTATTATCCCCATTTGCTCATATGTCCCATGTGATAGGGGATAAGTACAAATAAAAAAATTAGAAGGGGCCACAGGGACCCTTTTTGGCCCAATAGACAATCTGTTTGATATTGTAGGTCCACTGGCAATAGGGATGTCAGCAGAAATTAAGAGATGAGAATTCCAAATTGCTCCAATTGCCTGGCAGATTCCAAAGGCATATGTAGCGTTTGTGTAAATAGTGGCAGCTTTTCCTTTTGCCAATGTGCAAACTCTAGTGAAGGCTATAACAAATTTGACTCAGGACATTTTAAGGTAAACTGAGTGCCCATAAATATTTTGTTCTAAGTAACAGGTGTCTGTATCCACTATAGCCTGGACCTAGAGGCTTTATGACCTCAATTCAGCTATGGTCTTTAAAAGAATGAGAGTATCTATCAGAGTACAAAGTGCACCTGTTTATCAAGTAAAAGATCATCAATGTACTGAACAAGTACTAAGTAAGAGTGGATCTTTGGGTAAAGATTAGAGAATCTAATGTCTTGACAGACTTTCCTCAAAGTCCTTTTTTATTTCTAGACTTTTATATTCCACTTGCCTTAAGGATTGGGAATGACACAGCATATGAAATTTTAATGAGTACCCTAGAGCCTTTGCAAGGTGGTAGTATAAAATAAGCCCACGCTCTGACTCAATCCAGGGAATACCACACCTTAGAGAATTTGAGAGACTCAGATTCTCAACTTAAAAAACCTGAGAGACTATTGAAGGAGACTTGCAGTATCTCTGAGGTACTCAGGTCCATGTTAACCACCTCCCACTGAAGATGAATGTAATGAGAAATTATGAATCAGGGTGCAACAGAATGGAACCAAAAGTTGAGCAGAGGTATTACTAAAGTCACACAAAGGCATTTGAGTTAGTTTATATCTTCTTGATAAAATATTTAAACATTTATATTATTTTAAAGCTAATTAATTAGAGTTCTTGCATATATTCTGGTAGTGAAATATCATATACAAATGACACATATGACACACAAACATGTAGACATAAAACACATGTCTTTTGCTAATTGCTCTTATAAAGAATTTTTATTTGCTGGCTCTTAAATATTACTATTTTTTAATTCAGACTATTAAATCTTTTAATTATCTATTTTATTGCTTTAAACAATTAGTAGTTAGGCAATAATTTGCCTTTAGTAAGATTCTGCTATTCCTGTGTTTTCTGCATTTATGGCCTAATATTATACATATGTAGGTAGGCATTACCTGAAAATAGAGTCCTCAGTTCTTCAGAAATTAAAGATCCTCTTTTCACTATCAGTCTTGGTTCTCAGACCTCCATGATTAACTTACACAATGGTTTCATTCTCCTTACCTAAGCACACAAGAAAAAGGAAAACAAAAAGGATAGAACACAGAAATCTCTGCAAACTCCTAAAAACTGGAGTTCAGACCTCTTCTAGTATTGTCATTTACTGTTAATTTCTCTCTGGCCCCATCACATTTGGGGCCTCTAAATGAACCTAAACTAATTAATTATCAGATCCCAGACCTAGTTTAGTTTCTGTCAGAACTTCTGAACCCAATTAGGATCAAACATTTCCTCAAACTCAGAGACCATAAAAGACAAATCTGTGGCACTTTGGAATTTGAGAGAAAGTCTCAATTGCAATGGGAGAGCGATGAACAACAGATCCACAAGCACCTTGGTTGGACATCAGAGCCCCCAGAGACCCCTAGAGCACTATCTTGGAATCCACTTTTGATAAAAATTAAATTTAACAATTTAATTGAGCAAAGATCAATTCAAAAATTGGATAGCTCAACTATTAAAAGAACAGATTCACAGAGACTCTAATGCTGAGGTGTTTGGAGAAGATTCATGGACAGGAAAAAAGAAAGTGATGTACAGAAAACAGAAACAGCTGGACTGGGTACAGCGCAGCATTTGTTTTACTTAGATCTACTTTGAAAAATTGGCCACCTTTGATTGGCCAAAACTCTATGATGAGCAAAGAGGAAGGACTAGAAAGGAATGGAGATGAATGGAGCAAAGCTTAGCAGGGATAAATGGTGGACATTTTTGCTTTTGAACTTTTAAACTCAAGTACCTTTTAAGTGAAAGCAATAAGCCTTAGCCAAGGTTAAAATTTTTCAAGGAAGCAAGAAGAGTCTTTAAAGAGATGGAAAACAATTTTTACAGAAAAGCTACAAAAACAACTCAAAGAAAAAAATTTCACTAGTCATAAAAATAAATGTAACCCATATTTTCTTTTGTCTAGTATTATCTAGGGTCCCAGATTTTTAGCTGACCATTCATATATGAATATATAAAAGCCCCATGTGCTTCCACAGAATCCTTGAAAGCAAAATCTTTACATGGAAGGAAAGAGAATCAATAAATGGTGAAAAGTACACAAATATCAGACAAGAACAGGCTCATTCCTTCTCTGGGAATCAAACCCAGGCTCCTTATACCAAGGAGTCATATTTTGGGGGTGAATTCCTGAGCTCCTTCAACTGCAATGAGGGCACTGCAGTAGGCAATTCAAAGATTAAATTTGGGTAGTGACTTTTGCAATAAGATATCCAGAAATGTGCTCACATCTTAGGGCCATGACTTGATCGTTTCTCAGCTGTATCTTCTTAGGGGCATTCAGGGCCCTTTGGTAACATGTCATCATGGGTTTGCATTCTTGTCTTCAAATACCTTGAACACGTTTATTTTTTGGTAATGATATGAACATTAGAATTTATTTATTATGTACTCACTTTGAGCTAGACATTAATTTGTATTGATTACCTCATGTATTCTAAGAGTAACTCACTAAAGAAATCCAAATAATCTCCATGTAATAGCTACTAAGTAAAAGGCCATTAAAAGTTTAATGCCAAAACTTTTGTATTTGAAGTCTGGCCATTTAATGGTAATATCTTTGCCCTTTTCATTTTGTCAAGCCTTGTTTTGATTTTTTGCAACCTAACTAAGGGTGAACAATCTTCCTGTTAAACATCTCTTCTCTTTTCTTATGCTAAAAGCATCAGGTTTTTCCATTGAGGAATTGCGTCTTTCCCATTAGATAGATACAACTCATAGTATGTCTGTCAATCAAAGTTCATCATTCCCACCCCATCTTTCCTGACATACAGGTGACCCGAGGTAGGCCAAGCACTCTCTTTATAGATTTTGTATTTTAAGCAGCATAGCATAGTATTTGGTCATTGATGGAATTTATTAGTCCTGTGATAAAATCCTAAAGAGAGTCTTCATTAGTTTCTGTTGTCTAAATCCCAGGGTTGTCTTAGTTCTGGTCCTTTCTAAGCTGTGTTATTCAATTTTTTTCTTTAATTTTGTGAGCTATTCCATAGCTTTCCAATAAGTAACCTTTTGGCACAAATTAGCCAGAGCTGATTACTAGATATTTGTTGCCTACAACTAATTAACCCCACCAAACATGGTCTCCTGTGCTTTGTACATTAAAAACAAAATGAGATAAACAAACAAGAAATTGTAGAGGTAGAGGGAAAGCCCCCTCCAATGCTTTTTGATATTGAATGGCCTTTAATTCAAAATATTTTGAATTGCTAAACTGGTGACTCTTTACCAAAGTAGGGAGATCAATTTGAATTAAATATTCAGAAGGCTCACTGAAAGATTAATTCATAATAAGACAGATTAATAAGAGGAGACTACAAGTTTATTTACTACACACATGAGGAGAATCACAGAGTGATTATCTAATATGATATCCCAGTGGGGTCCAAAAGTGTAAATACCCTCATTTCAGAGGGGTGGGAATGAGACAAATACAGGTAATTCTGTTGAGGGCCAATAAGTGATTACTGATCAGGATGAACAAATCCTTAGGAGAATGAATAGATTGGAGAAAACTGATTTACTTGTAAATGATTCTCCTTGGAAACTAAATTAACCCGAGAGGCACGTAATACCTTTAAAATGAATTGGTTGCATTTTTTATCTTCTTTCCTATAATATATTGAGAAAACAGGGAAGGAAAAGAAAGACAATTGTTTTTCTTGATGGGTCCATATGGTTTTTATGAAGATAGAGGCAAATGCCCTCCAATGCCTGTTAATCTCAAAAAGGGCCTTCAATTCAAAAAGTGTTTTCAGCAAGGAGTCAAATTTCTGGCTGAAATTTTCTTCAAAATTAACAAGAAGTTCCTATGGGGGATGTTTTATTGTTTTATGCTATACTCCTATTGAGATTTCTTCTTGTTTTAGAGCAAGCCACTGGTGACCCAGTGTTTTGTAGGAAGGATAAAAGATGAAAATGATAAAATAACATTTAATAACTACAGGAGCTATATTGAAGAGAAGACACATAAAACAAGTCATTTCCCAAAGTAGTATATGCTGTCTGTAGTTTGAAAGGATATAAAAGTTATCCTCCTTTCAAACAAAAAGTGTTCTATGTATTCTGCTTTGTAATTTTTAATTCATTCTTCACTATTTGGGATTGTATTATTATGTTTATTTAATTATTATCGTTATTATATGACCTAATGTAAGAATGTAATATTAAGTAAGAACTTTGTCTACTTCACCTGAGTTCCCAGCAGTAGGAGCAATACTTGGCACAAAGGAGACAGTAGACATTGATCAAACAAAAAAATGAGCAATAAATTTTAACTTAGAAATTCTTGAGAAGCATTGAATGCTAAAGTGATTTAATTTGAAGAAGCTCAGTAAATTTTACCCCAAAATATGATACCAAACTATGTTTGAAAACCCTATCTCCCCAAATTTTGAGGAAATGGATTTGAGAATTTTCTTCTATTACCCTGCTTAGCACCATGCAGAATAAACTCTTTCTCTACTGTAAATGCTGCCATCTCTGGATATTGGCTTTCTCATGGGCAGTGGGCAGATGAACCTGGCTGGGGGATACCAAAAACCTCAATTTAAGTTTAGAAGTAATGTGAAGAGGGTTCAAAGAGCATTTTAGGCAGCAACATATTTCAGAAAACTTATGCAAAACCATGGCAGGGAGAGAGTTCAATTTGATAAAGAAACAAAACATTTTAGGTTAGCAGAAACCTAAGAGTGTGTGGAAAGTGTAAAGGGATAAGACTTAAAAGGTTTTGGGGGCTGATTCATAAACTTCCAGTTCTAATCTCTTGAAACTAGGACTTTTCTTTCCTCAAAAACAGACCTGCCCATGAAAGGTTTTATGCAAGGGGAGTGACAGAATTCTGTTTGTTGGAGAATCACTGCAGCATTGAAAAAGTTGACTGAAAAATCATGTGAGTCTGGTCAGGGAGACAAGTCAGGAGGCTGTCGCAATAATACAAGGAATGGGTCATAAAGGTTAATTCATGGCTCCATTTGCAGTGGGAAAGAGAAAATGACAATTAATGATTCTGCATTCACTAGAGTTCAGTTTACACGGGCTATCTCAATTGCAGCACTTTATCTACTGAAGGCATTAAATGCTACAAGGCACACCTGCTTCTTAACTTGAGCATCACTCAAGAATAGAACTCGAGCCAGGTAAAATGCAATTTTCTCAGTATGGGACTTCAGCTAAAAACAAGTGAGCACAGCAGTTCCTAATTGCTAAACTGGTGACTCTTTACCAAAGTAGGGAGATCAATTTGAAATAACAACAACAAAACAGGATGTGTTCTGTGGCAGACATCGCTCCAAAGACAATTTGGCCAAGGGAAGGTCTGTAAAATCCAAGCCTGCTATTAAGAGGAAGTTCTAAAGAAAGCTTCCAATTTCTTAGAAATGGATCAGGAATCCATAATATAAATGACCTTATATTTCCAGTGTTTCAAACACTCTTTGATTTGGGAATGAGATGGAATGGTCATTAATGGCTTTTACCCTTGTCTTATAATATATAACTGACCATGAGACTCTACTGCTAGAGATACTTCTCAATCCCAAACACTCAAAAGTCATCCAACCATGATGTTGGGACAGTTTAGGGGAGGGGCAGGCATCAGAAGGGCTGTTACAAATAATTGTTATTTAAAAGAATTAAAGTATAGAACCTTGAAAAAACTTACATTTTCTTATTACAGTCAATTCAAGATTATATCTAAAATAAAAAGACATCCAATGGCATTACCTCATTCTTCCTTGACTGCAAAGGTAGGAGCTGAAGTGCCAGGTCACTGGGGAATTTCATTATCTTGTGTATACTCATAGGAGGAAGGTGCAAATGTAATGACATTCATAAGGAAGGAGCTCAGGAAGGGTCACCCTAGAATATGAGTCCTTGGTACAAAGTGTATAGTATTTTGAATTAAAAATGCTTAATTGATGTAAAAATACTTAAAAATCAGCAGACCTTGGAACAGACTTTGTGTCTATCTGCATAAAACCAGACCCATCAAAAAGAACAAGGGACTTCCCTTCCCTTCCCTGTTATATCAATACATTATGAGAAAGAATATCAAGAATGCAATCAGACCTGGCCCAAATCATTTAAAGTATAATACCTTTCTCTCAGATTAATTTAATTTCCAAAGTAAATCGTTTACAAGTCAATCTGCTTTCCCCCTCCATTCATTCTCCTGAGTATTTACTCATCATCCCTAGTACCCATCTTTGCCCCTTAACACAATTACCCATATTTCTCATCATCTCCCTCTCCCTTCTAAAATGAGTGTATGTAAATTTCTGGACCCCGTCGGGACAGTGGACAATCACTCTGTGATTCTCCCTATGTGCAGGGTAAATAAATCTTCCTCTTATTCATCTTCCTTATTGTGAATTGACCTTTTCATGAACCTTCCAGGGGCAACAGGGACGTTTCACTTCACTCCTACAACAACCTTTAGAACCTGGCCCAACTTCCTCTTCTTTCTCTAGGATCTTTCTGCCCAGGACACACTTGATGTTTGGCATTCTTGGACTATGTGCCATTTCTTTACCTCTTTCTTTTGCCTGACTGTCCTTTCTGTTCTTCCACCCTCCAGTGTCTCTGAAGTGCTTTCTGACTCCTACTGAGAGCTATGTGGGACATAGCTCATCATACACCTCTAACTGTAGCACCAGCCACGCTTTACATGATTGGCAAGGTAAAGCATTACCTTGGGGTGTCAACCCTTAATTTAGGGCAAGTAGTTTGTCTTAGTCACCTTTGCAACATGACTCATTGTAGTGTTCAATCATTGTTTAGGAAATGTTTGGTAAATATTGAGGCAGTAACATCAGAAAGTGTTAGATGTGTGGTAATTTTCTATGTCACAAACCTAATGAAAATCTAAAAACATCTATTTTGACATATGTTCTTTTTTTGCTGGAAAAATAATTACTTCCCATTTTGGTTATGATAATTTAGTAAATGTTAATATTTATATTTCTTGAACATTTTGGAGGCTAAATTTTGTGATGATGTAAGGATTGAAGTTTAATAAAACATTATCCTTACCCTCAGGTTGCTCACAAGATATTGAGACACATACTGATAATGCAACTCCCCTAGCCTACCCATTGAATAGATAGGTGAAGATGCACATAAATACTATATGCACATTGCAGTGAACTCCAGAATAATCACAGCAAGTTAGGCTGGTTTAAAAATGAAGCCATAAGGTCAACCCTATAGTCACAGAACAGAGCTGAGGAAAGACAGAAACTAATTCTGATATTAATTATGATTAGAGATTGGGGTGTAGAATCCTCTGGATTTAGTCAGCTAGTGGCTTAAACTCACTTCCTTTTAGATTTGAGTTATACTCTTTTATAGACTTAAAAAAGATCCCTGACTAAATTATCTGAGAAATAGAAAATGGAAGTCCTCAATTCTATTAAAATCTCCTCTTACCTTCTCAGTTAAGTTGAAACACTTGACAACCCACCTTCAGGAGATTGCTTGCACGGCTGAATTTTCTCATCCTAAAACTAAAGCTCAAAAATTGGGATTTAGTCAGCAGTAAGAGATAACCTCTTAAGAAAGTGAGTGAATGTTATCTAAAGATTGCCCTATAAAAGTGAAATGCATAATGGAAAGGAGGAGGAAATAATGGCACTATAAGAATCTTAGCATCTTAAAGCCTTGGCCTAAAATACTTGTCCCAAGTAAATCTAGTTTGTAGGTGCCTTTACCTGGTGAATGGGAGAGAGATCTATGTCTGATGATACCCACAGCAAGAGAGGTGATTCCCAAATGCTGGGTTGGAACACAGGCAGAAACCGTGGAGTATTCATCAGATTATTTCAAATATTTAGACTTGGAGCAAATTTGGAGGATTCCACGGGTGGTTCTTTGACCTTGGTCAACCTCAGAAAACATACCATGGCTTCAATAAGAGAGAATGAATAAAGCAATACGAAAAGCATCAGCTTCAGAGTCTGTATACCTGGGTCAGTTTCTAATTATACCACTATGTGCCTTTGAACAAGTCGCTTAACTTCCTGAAGTTTAATTTCCCTATCAATAAAATTGACTTAATAGTAATTCACCATGCTTTTACCTAAATACTACTTATCATAAACTCAATGAATGGTAGTTGTTATTAATATGACAGTAGGAGAGGTTAAAATCAAGAGAGGTTAAGAACAAGATCTGAATTAGATTTGTCTAGAAGAAAATACTGCCCTCTATTACTTAAAAGGTTTGTAATCTTAAACTGTAGTATATGTATAATATGGAGTACTATTCAGCCATAAGAGAAGATGGAAACTACATCTGTTACTTTTACGTGGATGGAATTGAAACATATTCTTTTTAGTAAAGTATCTCAGCAATGGAAAAAGAAGTATCAATGTACTCAATACTAATATGAAACCAATATATAAAGAACTATACACCCACAAAAAAGAAAAAAAAATGCAAGTATAGTCTAGCAAGGGGGAAGGGGAGAGGAAAAAGAAGGAAGGGAGTAGGTAGGAGGGTGATTGGCAGGATCTCAACTATTGTGCACAAGGTGAGGGTGTTCATCAAGCCTTCTGGGTGAAGGGCTCAGATACCACTTGAACTTTACCTTAGAAATAAAAACAATGTAACCTAAACATTTGTACCCTCATATAAATCTGAACTTAAAAAACAAACAAACAAAAAAACAAACTTAACAACTTAAGAAAGCACTGATGTTGGCTAGAGCAATAAACTGAAGCATATTGAAGAAACAATATTTCTGGGGAGAGAAGCAGCCTTTGATGCTATTTCCCCCTGTTTTTTCAATCAAAATTAGTCCTTTATTGATGAATAAAAGTTTCCCTTAAACTATAAAAAAATAAAAAATTAAATAAAAATTTAAAAAAGGGATTTGTGATCTTGAGAAAGTCATTAAATCTTTGTGATTCAGTTTCTTAGTTTGTACATGGGTATAAAAATAATTATAAGAATATCAGCTTTATAGGTTTGTGGCGAGGATCAAATGAGATAATATACCTAACCCTTTGGGCATAATGCTTACTACTCAGTTTGTGTTCAGTGAAATGTAGCTATCATTGTCTTCATCATCCTCATCCTCAAGGGGTACATCAGTAGCCTCATCACAATGAAAGTCACTGTGTGCTGGACACTGCTCTTCATGTATGCCACCTTATAGGTAGTACTGTTTCCTAAGTGTGGTGGTCACCATTGGTCACAACTACCTGAAACTTCACTTCAGCCTTGAGAGCAGCTGAAACTACAAGTGCACAACACCATATCTGGCTGTATATGCACTCCTGTGGGGAGTGGCAGGAAGGAAATGAGCAGAAAAATGGCACTAAATCCTGGGACTGGGGAAAAGGCTTCGATCCTGGAATATGCCCTGAATTTTCTCAGTTCCATTCTTTTGTTAACTTTCTTAGAAATCCTTTTCCATTTAGAAATATGGCGCTGGTGTTTCCAGGCTCCACCTAAATGGCACCTTATCATATTATGGGTCTCTAACCATCATCAGTGTTTTAGCTGCTTTCCTCTCCGCTCCTATAGTGCCTGCCATGGCTTTTTTATAGAGCGTGTCATCTGTATTGTCACTGTTTATTAATTTGTTTTTGTCTCCCATGATCTGTAACTTCATTAGGGTGGATAAGGTTGTATTTGTCTCTGTATCCTCAGTACTCAGCACAGTGCTTGACTCACAGTAAATGCAAAGGATATGCTATTTCTTAAATGGGTAAATTTGCTTCTGAGACTCTTCTACCCATCATGTCAGTACACAAACACCTGGCACTAACACCTTACTCTCTCAGGCGTGAGTTCCATTTGCAAAGCACTGACAACATTAAGCCTTCACTTCACATTACAGATAGGTTTATTGAATGGCAACATTATATGGCAACATTAATAAAAATTGGTTAATTAAACCAATTTTATCTCAGTCTAATACATATAAATAAAAATTTAAGTTCCTATAGAATATTTTTTGTCATAAAATCATCCACAAACTTTTAAATACCCCAAACACTTCTAACATAAAACGTTAAAATAAATGTGAGATATGATGTCAGACAATTAACTTAGCAAATTCATTCTAGAAAAAAATGGAACCTATTTAATTGCTAAATATTACTATAGTTACCTTTGCAGTGCTCCCCTTGGAAAGGCACACACCAACACTAGACCCTAGTCCACCTTTCAAAACACTTTTTGTAGGATGAGTTCACCAACTTAATTGTCAGACCCCATATGACAACTCTAATGGCCTTTCTAGAAAAAGAGTTCCAAAATTACTTTGAAAGATAAAGTAGGCACTGATGTAGATGCATAACTTCTCAAGGGGAGTTCTTTGAAGGTGACCACAGTAATATTCAAACATGAGGTATATGGCATTTTTTGTATGGTAAGTTTGCAAACTGAATTATCTGATCTCATATATATATTTAAGAAATATTAAGAAAAAATGAGTAAAATAATGACACGATTTTTAGTGAATCAATGAGTGATGGTGGTTAGAGTGGTGGCAGGTTAAATCAAGGAAAAAATACTTGTAAAATAAAAACTAAGGAGTACCCCTTACCATGACCTGATTCAAAAACAATCCTATGGTCGGCTTGCAGAGTGCTTTCATAGCACTTCATTGATTATACTGCATTTGGATGACTATCACATAATTTATGAATTTTTTTCCCTTTTTTTTAGAGACAGAGTCTCACTTTGTTGCCCTTGGTAGAATACCGTGGTGTCACAGCTCACAGCAACCTCCAGTGATTCTCTTGCCTCAGCCTCCTGAGTAGCTGGGATTAAAGGTGCCCACCACAATGACCAGCTACTTTTTTTTTTCTTGTTTTTATTAAATCATAGCTGTGTACATCAATGGAATCATAGGATACAATGTGCTGGTTTTATATACAATTTGAAATATTTTCATCAAACTGGTTAACATAGCCTTCATAGCATTTTCTTAGTTATTGTGTTAAGACATTTATATTCTACAGTTAGTAAATTTCGCATGTACCCTTGTAAGGTACAATGTAGGTGTGGTCCCACCGATTACCCTCCCTCCACCCAGCCTTCCCACTCCTCTTCCCTCCCTCTCCTCTTTCCCCTTCTTCTTGGGCTATCATTGGATTATAGCTTTCATAAGAAAGAAATAAATTGGTTTCATAGTAGTGCTGAGTACATGGGATATTTTTTCTTCCATCCTTGAAATACTTTGCCAAGAAGAATATGTTCCAGCTCCATCCATGTAAACATATAAGAGGTAAAGTCTCCATCTTTCTGCATAACATTCCATGGTGTAAATATACCACAATTTATTAATCCATTCATGGGTCAATGGGCACTTGGGCTTCTTTCATGATTTAGCAATTATGAATTGGGCTGCAATAAACATTCTGGTACAAATATCTTTTTTATAATGTGATTTTGGTCTTCTGGATATATACCTAGTAGGGAAATTGTAAGATCGAATGGTAGGTCTATTTTTAGATCTCTAAGTGTTCTTCAAACATCTTTCCAAAAGGAACGTATTAGTTTGCATTCCCACCAGCAGTGTAGACATATTCCCTTTACTCCACATCCACGTCATCATCTCTGGTTTGGGGATTTTCTTATGTGGGCTAATCTTACTGGAGTTAAATGATATGTCAAAGTAGTTTTGATTTGCATTTCTCTGATGATTAAGGATGGTGAGTATTTTTTCATGTGTCTGTAGGCCATGTGCCTGTCTTCTTCAGAGAATTTTCTCTTCAAGTCCCTTGCCCACCCTGAGATGTGATCACTTGCTCTTTTCTTGCTAATACGTTTGAGTTCTCTGTGGATTCTGGTTATTAAACCTTTGTCAGAGACATAACCTGCAAATATCTTCTCCCATTCTGCTATCTGTTTTCTTTACTTACTGTGTTCTTGGCTGTGCAGAAGCTTTTTAGTTTGATCAGGTCCCAGTAGTGTATTTTTGAGGATGCTTCCATTGCCCAGGGGGTCCTCTTCGTAAAATATTCGCTCAGGCTAATTTCTTCAAGAGTTTTCCCTGCACTTTCTCCTAGTATTTTTATAGTTTCATGTTTAAATCCTTAATCCAGTGAGAGACTATTTTAGTTAATGGTGAAAGGCATGGGTCCAGTATCAGTCTTCTACAGGTCACCAGCCAGTTCACCCAGCACCATTTTGTTAAATAGGGAATCATTTCCCCACTGAATGTTTTTATTGGCTTATCAAAGATCTAATAATGGTAAGTAGGTGATTTCATCTTTGGTTCTCAATTCTGTTCCATACATCTGCTTCTCTGTTTTTGTGCCAGTACCATGCTGTTTTGATCACTATTGATTTATAGTATTCTCTGAGGTCTGGTAGTGTTATTCCTCCTGCTTTGTTTTTATTTCTGAGTAATGTCTTAGCTATTAAAGGTTTTTCTGATTCCATATTTTAAACTGAAGTATTATTTTTTTGAGATCTTTAAAGTATGATAGTGAAGCTTTAATAGGTATTTCATTAAAATTGTATATTGCTTTGTGTAGTATGGACATTTTAACAATGTTTATTCTTCCCAGCCATGAGCATGATATGTTTTTCCATTTGTTAACATCGTCAGCTATTTCTTTTCTTAGAGTTTCATAGTTCTCCTTATAGAGATCTTTCATGTCCTTTGTTAGGTAAACTCCCAAATATTTCATCTTCTTTGGCACTACTGTGAATGGAATAGAGTCCTTGACTGTTTTCCTCAGCTTGAGTATTGTTGGTATAAATAAAGACTACAGATATATGAGTGTTGATTTTGTAACCTAAGATGCTTCTATATTCCTTGATCACTTCCAAGAGTTTTGTAGAAGAATCCCTGGTGTTTTTGAGATATACAATCTTATTATCTAGGAAGAGTGAAAGTTTGATCTCCTCTGATCCTATGTGGATACACTTGATCGCATTGTTTTGCCTAATTACGGTGGCTAAGTCTTCCGTTACAATGTTAAAAAGCAGTGGAGACAATGGACAACCTTGCCTGGTTCCTGATCTGAGTGGAAATGATTTTAATTTAATTTCATTCAATACGATATTGGCTGTGGGTTTGCTGTAGATGACCTCTATCAGTTTAAGAAATGTCCCTTCTATACCAATTTTCTTAAGTGTTCTGATCATGAAAGGATACTGGCTATTATCAAAAGTTTTTTCTGCATCATTTGAGAGAATCGTATGGTCTTCGTTTGTTTTTTTAAAGAGGTTAAAATAATTTCATTTATTTGTTTTTTTTTAAATTAAGTCATATAAACATAGATCATGAATACATTTATGCATATGTGGGGTACAATGTGTTGATTTTTTTATACCATCTGATGTGCTTACATCAAACCAATCAATATAGCTTTTACCTCATTTGCTTGATTATTGTGTTAGCACATTTATGTTCTACACTTGACAGATTTGACTTGTGCCCTTGTAATATGCTCCATAGGTGTGGTCCCATCATTTACCCTCCCTGTATCAAGCCTCCCTCGCCCCTCCCTTCCCACTCCATTTCTCTCCTTCATCCTGGGCTATAGTTGTGTTCTATCTTTTATAAGAAAATGTGATTAAATATAAGTTGGTTTCATAGAGGTACTGAATACATTGGGTACTTTTCCTCCATTCTTGAGATACTTTACTTGGGAGAATATGGTCCAGGTCCCTCCATGTAAACATAAAAGAGATAAAGGCTACATAGTATTCCATGGTATACATATACTATACTTTATTAATCCATTCATGAGTCGGTGGGCACTTAGGCTTCTTCCATAACTTGGCTATTATGAATTGAGCTGCAATGAATAATCTGGTGCAAATATCTTTTTGCAAAGTGATTTTTGGTCTTTTGGATATACTCCTAGTAGAGGATTTGCAGGATCCAATGGCAGGTTGATTTTTAGATCCCTGAGTGTTCTCCAAA
>CAUYON010013697.1:0-23666 GCA_963573935.1 Arctocebus calabarensis
GAACTGTTTAACATAGCCTTCATGGCATTTTCATAATCACTATATGTAGACATTGGTCTTCTACATTTAGTAAGTTTCACCTGTACCCTTCTAAGATGCACTGTAGGTGTGATCCCACCAATCACCCTCCCTCCACCGATCCTTCCCCCACCCCTCCCTTGCCCTTTTCCCCATATTCTTGTGCTATAATTGGGTTTTAGCCTTCATATGAAAGCTATAAATTAGCTTAATATTAGGGCTGAGTACGTTGGATAGTTTTTCTTCCATTCTTGAGATACTTTGCTAAGAAAAATGTGTTCCAGCTCCATCCATGTAAACGTGAAAAAGGTAAAGTCTCCATCTTTCCTTAAAGCTGCATAATATTCCATGGACTACATGTACCACAATTTATTAATCCATTCATGGGTTGATGGGCACTTGGGCTTCTTCCATGACTTAGCAATTATGTATTGGGCTGCAATAAACATTCTGGTACAGATATCTTTATTATGATGTGATTTTTGGTCTTCTGGATATATACCTAGTAAAGGAATTATAGGATTGAATGGCAGGTCTATTTTTAGATCGCTAAGTATTCTCCAAACATCCTTCCAAAAGGAAGGTATTAGTTTACATTCCCACCAGCAATGTAGAAGTGTTCCCTTTTCTCCACAAAGTGGTGCATTTTAAAGGATGAGACATTTACCTAGTAATTTGTCTTGGAGAAAGATTTTTTTTTTTTTTTGAGACAGACTCTTACTCTGTAGCACAGGCTAGAATGCCATGGCTTCAGCCCAGCTCAGAGCAATCTCAAACTCCTGGGTTCAAGCAATCCTCCTGCCTCAGCCTCCTGAGTAACTGGGACTGCAGGTGACTGCCATCATGCCCAGCTAAATTTTCCTGTCTTTAGTGAAGACAGAGTCTTGCTCTTGCTCAGTCTCAAACTCCTGAGCTCAAGCCTATCTCAGTCTCCCAGAGTGCTGGGATTACAGGCATGAGCCACCACACCCAGCAGAGAAATTTCTGACAGAAGTAGATTATATGCAAAGAAATAAATATACTCTGTGTGATATGAAAACAATAGTGATTTGAGAGATACTACTTATAAAATTAACAAATTTAAGCAAATTAAAAATCCCAGAATCCAACAGAGGAGGCATTCTGGTCATTTGTTTTGGGGATTCTCAGCATATATTTCCACCTTCCTAATTGTATCCAAATTCCTTTTGTGATATTATCTCTCCATCATTGTATGGCACTTTGGTGGGGTGGTAAGTCCAGGTTCTCATCACTTGCTAAGAGAATAGGCAAATTCTCCATGTCACCCCAGCTAAGGAAGAGAGGTGAAAACGTGACTTGAACTTGTCTAATTAGATGGCTCCTTCTAGGAATCTGAAACTTGACCAAGAACAGAAGAAACCGTTATATATAATTCATCTTAGAAAGGGCATCAAGACCAGACTGTTCCTCAACGGTTCTTAACATCCCAGTGCCCTTTAAGAGTTTATCCCCAAGTGATAGGTCAGGTGACCAGGAAGCTATAGCTACTTATTAGAGCAAGCAGACATAGACTTTCTCTCCAGAAAAGAAATGCCTTCCCTGTAGCCAGAGGAGTCTGCTCTGCTCATGTGTAGGAACATCTGGAAAGTGAAAGCCCTCAGTAATGAAGGATAGGGCACCAGACTTGAATTCTTCAGTAGGATAGTTCTGGGGTATATTCTGTTTGCTTCTTTAAAGTCCTAGCTGGATAAAACCACAACTGCCCACATCAGCAACCACAATTAATACATCCTGTTTGTTATTCTCCTTTCTCTAACCATTGTCTTACTCTCGTGTCCTGGGAAAACCTCCCAAAGTATCTTGTCTCAGACTGTGCTTTTACACAACCACACCACAAGTTTATTTAATCATCACAACAATCTAGTGGGGTCGGTGTTATTTTCCCCATTGTATAGCCCAAGAGAGGTGGGCTAATTTGTTTATCCAATTAATAAAATAGATGGGACTTGAAACTTAATTTTTTGTCTAAAACTTGGGTCTTAGAAGTATGCTACACTCTCCAAACACCATCAGATGAATGACAAGAAGAGATGAATGAAAAGATCACTATATGCATGATATTTATGTATTTTGTTTCCTACTTATACATGTTTCCTTGGGTAATGCTACAAAAGAAAATTGGGTTCATTTCACTAACTGAAAGGACAAAGCCATGATAAGAAGGTACTTTAGTCAGATGCTCAGCCAGCTGACCTAACTTTCAATTAAAAACTGTTTTCAAACTACCAAAGAAGACATATCCTTGTACTGCAAAACCAATTTTTTGTATTATGCATCACAGCAGACTATAGTTGTTTTGTCTTTCTAGCTTTGTTGTACTTTTTTTTAAGTGAATACACACAATTTTCCTTGGAAAACCCTTTCCCATTTTCCATACATGTGGTTTGAGTGGAGTTGTCTTCACTCTTGGTTCCAGGAATGGGCATGGGTCCCAAGCCTGGCCAAGGAGAACTAATAAGACTCGGTTTCAGAGGTTTGTGGTTTTTTTTGTTTGTTTTCTTTCTTTTGGAAACTTTAGTAAAAACTAGAACAGCCAAAGGCAACAATGAGGGGGGGGGGTTGACTGCAAATGAAATCAAGGATGAGGGAAAACCTAATGAAAATGGAAGTAAACCCTCTGAATTCTGAAATGAGATAAGCAACCTCATAGTTTTCTTCTGAAGTCAGTTTAATTGGGCTTTGTCACATATAACTCTTTTTTTTATTCTCTGTGACCAGTCTTCTACAATCTTAAACTATGAGTGATTTTTTTTTCTATTGTTTGGGATCCATTGAGGGGACAAATAATTAGTTTACACTAATTGCATTTGTTAGGTAAAGTCCTTCTTATAATTGTGTCCCACCCCCAAGAGGTGTGCCATACACCATGACCCCCATCCTCCTCCTTCCTGCCCTCACCCCACTCCCTCATTCCCCTACTCCTCGCCTTGTATTAGATCATCTACTACCTTCATATTAGAATTGAGTACATTGGATTCTTGCTTCTCCATTCTTGTAATGCTTTACTAAGAAGACTGTGTTTCTCTATCCAGGTTAATACAAAAGATGTCAAGTCTCCATCTTTTTAATGGCTGAATAATATTCCACAATATAAATATACCACAGCTTGTTAATCCATCTTGGGTTGGTGGACATTTAGGTTGCTTCCACATTTGGGCAATTGTAAATTGAGCTGTGATAAACAGTCTAATGCAAATGTCCTTATGATGAAAGGATTATTTTTCTTTTTGGTAGATGCCCAGTATGGGATTGCAGGATCAAATGGGAAGTCTAATTTGAGTTCTTTGAAAATTCTCCATACTTCCTTCCAAAAAGATTGTATCAGTTTGCAGTCCCACCAGCAGTGTAAAAGTGTTCCCTTCTTTCCACATCCCTGCCAGCAACTGCAGCTTTGTGACTATGTTGTGGGCCATTCTCACTGGGCTTATGTGATATCTCAGGGTAGTTTTGATTTGCATTTCTCTGATAATTAGGGATGATTAGCATTTTTTCATATGTTTGTTAGCCATTCGTCTGTCTTCTTTAGAGAAGGTTCTATGCATGTCTCTTGCCCAGTGACATATGGGATTATTGCATCTTTTTTTGTAGATTAATTTGAGTTCTCTGCAGGTTCTAGTTATTAAGCTTTTGTCCTATTCATAAAATTAAAATATTCTTTCCCATTCTGAAGGTTGTTTATTTGCTTTGGTTGTTTCCTTAGCTATACAGAGCTTTTCAGTTTAATTAAGTCCCATTTGTTTATTTTTGTTGTTGTTGCAATTGCCAATGAAGTCTTCTTCATAAAATCTTCCCCCAGGCTGATATCTTCAGGTGTTTTCCCCACACTTTCTTCAAGGACTTTACTGTTCCATGCCTTAGATTTAAATCTTTTATCAATCTTGAATCAGTTATTGTAAGTAGTGAGAGATGTCAGTCCAGTTTCAATCATTTACATGTGATGATCCAATTCTGCCAGCACCATTTATTGAATAGGGATTCTTTTCCCCAGGGTATGTTCTTGTTTGGTGTATCAAAGATTGGCTGGCAGGAAGATGTTAGTTTTACCTCATGGTTTTCTAATTGGATCCAAATGTCAATGTCTCTATTTTTGTGCTAAATACCATGCTGTTTTGATCACTATGGCTTTGTAGTATAGTCTAAAATCTGGTAGGGTGATACCCCTGGCTTTTTATTACTAAGAATTGCCTTGGTACACAGGGTGTTGTCTGGTTCCATACAAAATGAAGAATTATTTTTTCCAAATCTTGAACGTATGATGATGATATATTTTAATGGGGATTGCATTTAATCTGTAGATTGCTTTGGCAAATAGAGACATTTTGACAATGTTGATTCTTCCTAGCCATAAGAATGGTATGTTCTTCTATACGTAAATATCTTATCCTATTTCTTTTCTTAGGGTTTCATAATTTTCTTTGTAGAGGTCCTCACCTCTTTTGTTATGTTTATTCTTAGGTATTACCTTTTTTTTTTTTTTTTTTAAGATACTTTGTAGGGAATTGTGTCCTTGTTTAGCTTCTCATCATGGCTATTATTGGCATATACAAAGGCTACTGATTTGTAGACATTGATTTTGTATCCTGAAACATTACTATATTTTTTGATCACTTCTAGGAGTCTTGTGGTTGGGTCTTTGGGATTCTCTAAGTATAAGATCATATTATCAGCAAAGAGTGATAGTTTGACCTCCTCTGCCCCCATTTGGATGTCCTTTATTTCCTCTTACCTGATTGTATTGGCTAGAACTTCCAGCACTATTTTGAATAGTGGCGATAGAGGACAACGTTGTCTGGTCCCAGTTTAAGTGGAAAAGCTTTCAGTTTGCTCCATTCAGTGTAATATTAGCTAAAAAAGGAAGAAGAAGAAGAAGAAGGAGAAGGAGGAGAAGGAGGAGAAGGAGGAGGAGGAGGGGAAGGGGAAGGGGAAGGGGAAGGGGAAGGGGAAGGGGAAGGGGAAGGTGAAGGAGAAGGAGAAGGAGAAGGAGAAGGAGAAGGAGAAGAAGAAGAAGAAGAAGAAGAAGAAGAAGAAGAAGAAGAAGAAGAAGAAGAAGAAGAAGAAGAAGAAGAAGAAGAAGAAGATCTGTGCACCATCTCCATAGTCAGGGCACAGTCAGGAGTAAGAAGAAATGGAAGAATCGAAAAAAGGCTCCTTTTTAAATGTGATTTTTCTTAAAACACTTTAGTACAACATATACATGGGTTTGTATGTGCGTGTGTATGGGTATGCAAAAAGTCTAAGTTTTTGTTTGTTTCTGGGCTCTCCATTAATACCAAGAAGGCGCTAGAGATGATGATGAAGAATCAGACATCAGCGAGAGCCCTGGACATTTAGGAAGGATGGTCAGTTTGGTTGCAGCTGAGCACCAAGATGCCTCACTTCAGCTGGGCGTGGTGCCTCACAACCACAATCCTACCACTCTGGGAGGTTGAGGCAGGAGGATCGCTTGAGCTCAGGAGTTTGAGACCAGCCTGAGCAAAGCAAGACTCTGTCTCTACTAAAAATAGAAAAATTAGCTGGGGAATCGTGGTGGATACCTAGAGTCCCAGCTACTCAGGAGGCTGAGGCAATGGCATCATTTGAGCCCAGGAGTTTGAGGTTGCTGAGAGCTAGGCTGAGGCCATGGTACTCTAGCCCAGGCGACAGAGCAAGACTCTGTTTCAAAAAGGAGAAGGAGGAAGAGGAGGAAGAGGAAGAGAAGCCCTACTTCCCCCATGCAATCCTGTTTTGGGAAGTCCTAGATGAAAACCACTTGGAAAAGCCACTAACTAAAGGAAACACATATTGGATCCCCCCTTCCTCCACCAACAGTCAGCTGTATTCTTTTTAAATTACCAACTACTTCATCAGTGTATGAAGGAGACAGTAGTGTCCATCTGTCACCTTTTGTTTGTTTATACCGGGCTATCTTCCAAGAATGGATTTCAGACAAATATAAAACATTGCATACTTTCAAAATTAATAAATTACTATAAATTTATAGTAATTTAGTAAATTTATAGTCACCATAAATGTATCAATTGCTAGATTTGTGCTTTTTGTACATTGTAGCAAATGTATTGATTGTTATAAGTGTGTTTTTTTCTTTTTTGAGATAGGGTATGACTCTGGTGCCCATGCTAGAGTGTGGTGGCCTGATTATAGTTCACTGTGGGCAAGTTCACTGTGGCTTTGAAGTCCTGGGCTTAAGTGATCCTCCTGCCTCAGCATCTGGAGTAGCTGGGGCTACAGGTGTGTGCTACCATGTCCAGAAAATTTTCGAAAAGATTTTTGTAGAGACAATGGTCTCACATGTTGCCTAGGCTGGTCTTCAACTCCTGACCTCAAGCCTCCCAAAGTTGCTGAGATTATTGGCATAAGCCACTCCTGGCCCAAATATACTTTTAAATGTACTGATTGGAAAAACATTCTTCAGAAGAGATAAGGTTACATTTAAAAGTAAGCAAAGAAATAAGGCAAAGGAATGTAGAAGAAAAATATGAAGCAGCCATGAGTGAACTGTTCTATGTGCATACTGTGGCCACAATTTTGGTTCTAAGCATTCAAGCAGCCAACATAAAGAGAGAGACACAGGCAGTCACATGATTCAGCATCCATAAAGCGCCAAATAATTCTTAAGGAGGAGTTCTGCTCTCTCCTAGTGCTGGCAAAGAGAACAGGGTAAAAGGGGAAAACAAGGATCTCATCAACGACCTGTGAACAATAGACAAGTTTGATATGTTTATTCACCGAGTAAGGCCAATGGAAATGTACAACTCTGAAAGTTTCCAAAAGCAATTCTTAGACAAGGGACTTGAGGAATTAATATATTTTTGCCCAGTTAAACAGCTTTCCGATGAATTGTTTAGTCCAGGGATAAATTGTAGAGCTTTGATTATTGGTGTAGTCAGGGAATTGAGGGGCCTATTGGAATCAGCTGGAGAGCTTTGTCAAACTATGTAAATCACCACTCCCTCCCTGTTGCCATCCTCCCTCAAGATTTGATAGAAGTCCAGGATGTTTGTGCCTAAATGTATTAACAATGAGCCTGCAGTGACTTCCTCATGTGTGTTAGGATGGGGGCCTCAGGCAGAATGGAGGCTTTGATGAGAGGGTAACGAGGTGCAGGCATAGGAGCCACCAAGGGATCTTTCACCAAATTCACTTGCCTCAACTCCACCCTAAACTTAAGAATCAATGTCACCCAAGTGGGGGCACAATGCCTGTATTCTTAACTCCCTTCCCAGATGGTTTCTGATGCAAAACTCCTTCGAGAAGCACTAACCTAGAGCAATGGATGGAGCATGTACTGTTGGACAAGCTTCCCTATATATTTTTCTCAAGAAACTGTTTCAAAAAGGATGAATTCTAAGTTATACTCCCCAGTGAGCACACCTGGAGTGCCACTCTGTCTTTCTGGTTAATCAGCCCGGAAGTGCTCACTGCATTTAACAGCTCACTCCAACATGGCAGACATCAGACATGGCTGCAGCGCAAAGTAGAGGAAGCCGACAAAGCAGCCTTTTGAACAGACAGTCTCCCTCTTCCATCTACTCACATGTCTCTAGACATGGCTAAAATATTCTATTGTCAGGCTCCAGATCCCAACTATTTCTTTAGGTCTTTAGGTCTTTGACCTTTTTAGGTGCCCTGTGGCTTGAGAAGAGCATGTAAACTCAGCTCAAAATGCCTTTGGCAGAGAAATAACATATGGGGTTGCATATTTGGTGCCTAAAAATACTCTCATACATAAAATAGTCTTGGTGTTTACTGAATTGATTTGAATTAAATTTGCATACATTATAACAACAATATAATAATGATATGAATGGCATTCACTCTTTTCTTTTTATTGTTGGGGATTCATTGAGGGGGGTACAAGAAACCAGGTTACACTGATTGCATTTGTTAGGTAAAGTCCCTCTTATAGGCATTCACTCTTATCAGCTAATACAGAAAGGGAAAGGACTCAACTGGCCTTGGTAATTTCACAGGCCTTGAGATTCCTGAACCAACCCAAAATAATAAAATTTTGTTTCTACAATATAAAATGAGGAGGAGAATAAAGAGGAGAAGGAGGAAGAGCAGGAGGAGAAAAGAAAGACAGCAAAGCCCTCAGGTGGTTGTGGAGGCAACATGAACTTGGATCTCTCTTGACAGAGGCATGAAAAAGTTCCAGAAATTTCTTCTACTTTGAAGTCTGGCCCAGCCTCTGAATGTCCCAGAGACACTTTCACTAAAGGCTCTTCTCTCTTCTTGCCACTCAGTTATGAAAACATTTTCCTGAGCTAGGCAGAGGTGCACGCCTATAGTCCTAGCTACTCGGGAGGCTGAGGTGGGAGGATCGCTTGAGCCTGGGTTGAACAGTTGGCCACCTGTGATTGATACAAGGGTAGTTTACAGTCTGTTTTCACATCCAGTTACATTACTCTCCACCACGGACAGAGAAAACTTCAAATATGTAAGGAGACAACTTTAGGCTAACCTTAATTTCACAGAGTAGATGTCACACCCAGCACATTCCAGCTTTGTCTTCATCAATCTCCATTTGCTTTAGTTAACTATTCAGAATGCCATGTTCATATCCAGCTGCTTCTGTGCTTCATTTCCATTTTGTATATGTCATTTCCTTTTTCTATCCAACTTGACCTCAGGTGGAAATGGGCGATTTTTGAACAGGAGGCGAGGCCCATGACAATCCTCAGAATGTACTTTGCAGACCACTAACTGCAGGGCAGGGAAATGACCCAGGCACTGCCTCTGGAATCCATCACAGGCCACGCCTTCCGTGTCATGCTCCCTGCCCATGACAGCCTGTTGCAGACAGACATGACTTTCCCCTAGTGGCAGACTAGATGTCTGCACAGCAGTCTAGGGTGCCCGGCCCCTTCCTCACCGCTCCTTCCCTGGGGTCATACTTGCATTGAGGGCTGGTGGTGCTCTAGCTTCTCCAGTACTGTCCGCAAGTCTCCCCACAGGCATCTCCCCTAAGAAAATCCTTCTATGTTTAACCCTATCTTGTCAACTGCTTTAGAAGAACCTAGATTAATCCAGGGCCCTAACCAGATCCTTGCCTCTGCTTGCTGGCCTGATTGTGGGCCCTGGGCCCTTGCTGTCCTGTTTCATAACCAGGTGTCTCCCATTCAAATACACCCACCACCTGTTTTACTATTTAACCCCTTTACACTCACATGTGTGGGCTACACTTCAGTTCATTGCAAATTATTTTGTTGAAATGGAATTTTGATGCAGCAAATATTGGATAATATTAGTGGAAAACAGTTTGAGCTCAAAAGCCACGTGTATTTTATTTTTTTTTCAGTTTTTGGCGGGGGCTGGGTTTGAACCCGCCACCTCTGGCATATGGGGCCAGCGCCCTACTTCTTTGAGCCATAGGCACCACCTAGGCCATGTGTATTTTTGAAAGGATTTAGCTCTACAAAGGAAAGTGGTAACAATATTATCTCCAGGAAGGGTTAGGGTACTGAGTGACTAGGGGCCAGGGGTAAAGAGGAGGCTGACTTTCACTTGTCCACCTTGGAAATTTTTGAATTGTGTATTGATAATTTTTTCCAAGGTTTTTCTTTTTTTCTTTGAGACAGAGTCTCACTATGTCACCCTTGGTAGAGTGCCGTGGTGTCACAGTTCACAGCAACCTCAAACTCTTGGGTTTAATTGATTCTCTTGCCTCAGCCTTCCAAGTAGCTGGGACTACAGGCACCTGCCACAACTCTCCAGTATTTTGTTGTTGTTGCAGTTGCCATTGTTGTTTAGAAGGTCTGGGCTGGGTTTGAACTCGCCAGCTGTGGTGTATGGGGCTAGCGCCCTAACCACTGAGCTACTGCACCAAGCCATTTTTCCAAGTTTTTAAACACCAAAAAAATGGATTAGCTCATGGCAAGCAATCAAACAATGAAAATGCGATTCCCCTGAAATTATTAGAAGTCTCGCTTTATGTAGAGTTGATTTAATCTTGTGTTTGGCCTCTAACTCAATTTACTGATCATCACTTCTCTCCCACGATGCCTTTCTTTTTGCAATAATGTAGACTCGAATTCTCACTTTCTGCTCCTACTCATTTGCTCCAGGGAAGAGGAATTACTTGAACCATCTTTGTCTCCAATAATTATTAGCTTTCAGTAAAGACAACAAGGTTTTTAGAGAGTGCACGTGTATGTATAGTCACTACCTGTAACCTCACAAGGCCCTTCCCATTTAAAAAGTAAAATATCCCCAAGTGTCTTTTTTTAAATATGAAGATAATTTAGTCCTAGAAAATTTATTTTAAAATTTCAGATTGATATGAGGGTACAAATGTTTAGGTTACACTGTTTTCGTTTCTAAGGTAAAGTCCAAGTTGTATTTACCTTTACCCAGGGGGTGTGCTGAACACTCTCACCTCGTGCACATTAGGTAAGAACCCACCAAGCATCCTCCCGACTCCCCTTTCCCTTTCCTGCCTCTCCCCTCCCCCTCACTAGAATATACTTGTGTTTTTCTTACATGTGGCATGTAGTTGTTTACATATTGGTTTTATATTAGCATTTGGTACATTGGATACTTGTTTTTCCATTCTTGTGATACTTTACTAAGAAGAACGCGTTTCAACTCCATCCAGGTAAACACAGGAGATGTAAAGTCTCCATCTTTTCTTACGGCTGAATAGTACTCTGGTATACATGTAGCACAGTTTGTTAATCCATTCCTGGGTTGATGGGCACTTGGATTGATTCCACATCTTGGCTATGGTGAATTGAGTTGCAATAAACATTCTAGTGCAAATGTCCTTGTGGTAAAATGATTTTTTTTTTCCTTCTGGGTAGATGCCTAGTGATGGAATTGTGGGATCAAATGGAAGGTTGACTTTGAGTTCACTGAGGATTCTCCATATGGACTTCTTTCCATAAAGGTTGTATTCGTTTGCAGTCCCACCAGCAGTACAAAAGTGTTCCCGCCTCTCCGCATCCATGCCATATGTGCATTTGCAGGATTTTGTGATGTGGGCTATTCTCACTGGGGTTAGGTGATATCTCAGGGGGGGATTGATGTGCATTTCTCTGATGATTAGGGAGAATGTGCATTTTTTCATGTGTTTGTTGGCCATTCATCTGTCATCTTCAGAGAAGTTTCCATTCAAGTCTCTTGCCCACTTATAAATGGGGTCGTTTGCTCTTTTCTTATGGATTAATTTGAGTTCTCTGTAGATTCTAGTTATCAGTCCTTTGTCAGATTCATAGCACGCAAGGATCTTCTTCCATTCTCTGCAATGCCTTTTAAAGCTCATGGCTTTTTGATGAAAATATTTCAAATTGTATATAAGACCAACACATTGTACCCCATGATTGCATTAATGTACACCGCTATGATTTCATAATTTTTAAAAAGCTGATGGCTTTTTAAAGGGAGAAAAGAGAGAAATCCAACATTCCCAAACCCACATATGGAAAGTATTATTGGCCGAGGGGTGAAAGAGCCCTGACTTGCGCCCTGGAGTTCATGCTGGTTATAATTATAAACATGAAATGAAATGAAAAACTAAATTACCAATGTATAAATGCAGAAATATGAAGCCATCAGCTCTGAGCCAGAGGTGAGTAAATATTTTTTTTCCAAAGCCTGTGATTTATATTTGTAATGCTTCCAAGCCGAACCTAGCGTTCTCATCATGACATTTATTCATGCAAATGATAAACGGTCCTTTTCCTGATGAGTGAGAAGACTTCCTAGCATTCAGTGCAAAATAAAGTACAAAAGAGGAAAAATGTCACTCAGCAAAGCATATCTGTAGCTTTTTTCTTTTCTTCCTGAACTGACAACCAAAAATGACTTGAAAATATGAGTGTCTCACAGTTGCCCAAGTTCAACCTCACCTCCATGGTTCCTGAGGGTAGTGGGTTCACAGGTAGAGCAAAAGAGAGAGCCACTGAGCCACTGCCTCGAATGCCATCACTGTGGAAACGGTCTAAAATAAAGTCCTTGAAGCTCGCCTGAGGGTAGTGCCTGTGTGGCCTGTCACCAGGCCATGGCAGTGAGATGGGGATGCTGCTCTCAGAACCCAGGATTTCAGCAGACAGTAAAAACCAACAGCTTTCCACTCTGGGAGTCCGAGGTGGGTGGATCACCTGAGTTCACAAGTTTGAGATCAGCCTGAGCAAGAGCTAAACCTCACCTCTAAAACTAGGCGGGCATTGTGGGGGGTGCCTGTAGTCCCAGCTACTTGGGAGGCTGAGGCAGGAGGATCACTTGAGGCCAAGAGTTTGAGTTGCTGTGAGCTGTGTTGCCACAGCACTCTACCAGGGGCAAGAAAATGAGACCCTGTCTCAAAACAACAACGACAAAATAAAAAACCCCAGCAGCTCTCTTGGAGTTACGAACTGAGTTTACATCTGGTCCTGGTAAGATGAGTCACCTTTCCAAACCTGCAGCCCCTCATCTTCTTTTTTTAATCAGTGCTGTTTTTGAATTTCTCAGAGTATCCACGGTTCCATTTCTCTCACTCTTCTGTTTTCTTCTACAATGTTAAGCCCCTCACACAGTCTCATTCCTCTCCAAGGATGTCCCATCTCTCCCATAATTCTCTCTTTCCCCACAAAGTGCTACAGTAGTCCTCTCTTATCCGTGGTTTTACTTTCTTCAGTTTAGTTACCTGAAATCGACTGTGGTTCAAAAATATTAAATGGAAAGTTCCAGAAATAAGCAATTCATAAAGTTTTAAATTGTGTGCTGCTCTGAGTAGCATGATGAAAACTCACAGTGTCCCCTTCTGTCCCACCAGGAGTTGAACCCTCCCTTTGTCCAGCATGTCTGTGCCATCTCTGCTTCCAAGCCAGTAGTCACTTAGTAGTCATCTCTGTGATTAGACAGACTGTCACAGTGTCACAGTATGGCAGTTTTGTGGTGCTGAAGTTCAAGTAATGCTTGTTTGACTTCATAATGGCCCCAAAGCTCAAGAGCAATGATGCTGGCAGTTTGGATATGCCAAAGAAAAGCTGTAAAGTGCTTTCTTTAAGTAAGAAGGTGAAAGTTCTTAACTTAATCAAAACAGAAAACATCAGATGCTGAGGTTGCTAAAATCTACAATAAGACTTAGTCTTCTATTACTTCAATTGTAAAAAAGGAAAAAGGAATTCATGCTGACAGCATGCAGAGTCAGCAATATGGACGCTACCGAAATTTGCTGAAGTGTTTCAGATTGCACAAACCTTAAAAGATAAAACTAGACAAATTTCAGTGGCTCAGACCTGTAATCATGGTACTTTGGGAGGCTAAGGTGGGAAGAGTTTGAGACCAGCTTGAGCAAGAGCAAGACCTGGTCTCTACAAAAAAATAGAAAAATTAGGCAAACATAGTGTCATGCACCCATAGTCCCAGCTACTCAGGGGGCTGAGGCAGGAGAATCACTTGAGGCCAAGGGTTTGAGGTTGCTGTGAGCTGTGATGACACCACTGCACTCTAGCCCAGGTGACACAATGAGACCTTTTCTCAAAAAAAAAATTTTTTTTAAAAAGGAGAAAATTATGGAATCCAGTTCTTTGATGGAACACAGCATTAAAGGCATCCAAGCATTACAAACTCTGCAGCAACATTTTAAAGAGTTGAAAAGAGGCAAAGTGTGATTACAATGTTCTTCCAAAAGGTTTCAGCAAGAAAACCTTCAACTATTGCATCCGCTCCTGACATCTGATCAATGTCATTGAAGCAGATGATTGTCCTCCTGCCATATTGTCAGATCAATAGTAGCCGATCGCTACGTCACAAAGCTTATCTCACTGACCTCATTTCATCTCATCACGTGCATGTTTTCTCATCTCACATCATCACAAGCGTGAGTACAGTACAAAAAGATATTTTGAAAGAAAAAGAGTTATTCGCCTTATAACTTTTACTACAGTCTATTATTGTAATTATTCTACTTATCATTCGTTATTACTTATCTCTTATTGTGCCAAATTTATACATTAAACTTTATCATAGGTGCTACATATAGGAAAAACGTGGTACTTGTAGGGCTTGCTACTCTCCGTGGTTTCAGGCATTCACTGCGGGCCTTGGAGTACCTTTACCCAGTTGGATAAAGAAGGAATACTATACATTCTTTCCCACAATTCTTTGCCTTTCCCACAACTCCCTGTCTCTTCTAATATTTCACGTGGCTTCTACAATTCTCTTCTCGGACACAATTCCTTATTCTTCCCCATATTCCCTGCTTTCTATATCACAATTTTTACCTCTTTCCTAAATCTGATCATTATTTTCTTCTTACTACATCATGTCCCCTAAAATTTGATTTACAATTCATTACTATTATCCACAATTTAAAATTTGATTTACAATTCATTACTATTATCCATAATTTCCTCTTTCTCTAAATTTCACATCTGTCTCACAATTTCTTGTTTTTCCCATAATCCTCCACTCTATCCTATAGTCCTTTGGGCCTCCCAGAATTATGTCATTCTCATGATTCTCCATTTTCTTCCATAGTTCAATGTTTCTCCCACAATTCTATAACTTTCTCATAATTCTTTGTGGTCTCCACAATCCTTCATTTCCCCCCACAATTCCAAGCATTACCCATTATTTTCTGTCTCTTTCACAATTTCTGTAACTCCCACAATTCTTCGCTGTCATTCACAATTCTTTGTCTCAAATGCCACTTTTCTTCAAATGGATTTATTGCCAATGAGATTACAGATTGCCAAAGGTTAGCATCTTGTTTCATGTTTTTCAACTTCAGAGGAAATATTATGCGTAATTCATAAATCCTAATCTTTTTTGGTTTTTGTTCTTTAATGAACATCCAGGTTCTCTTCTCCTAAATGTCTAAAAAAATAAATGGATTTTTATTCACTTTACCATTCAAAGAACGCTCTTCGATTATGGGTAACTACCTTTTGATGTGGACCCGTCTCAACTTCTTATCTGAACCCCAGTTTCATGCCTTCAGGTGTACACAGGGCATTGCTTTTTGAATAAGCTTCTTTAATTTATAACTGAACCTATTTAAGACTGAGCTCTTTCTATTTCTTCTACACACACACACACACACACGCACACACGAGTCCTTTCTCACTGCTTGTTTTCTGTCAGTGGGAAGCTACCAAACAAAACCTTAGAATCACCATTGACTTTTGTTCTCTTTTTATTGTCATTTGTATTCACGTTGTTACCCAATTTTGTTGTTTCTTCTCCTTTGACCCTTTCCCCTCAATTCCTACTGCCAGAACCCTCCAGCCCGCACTTTTCTAATGAGTCCTGTCTCTTCCTATCTGTGCACTCCAGTCCCTGGACTCCAATTTGGGGAGTAAAGAGGACACTTTGATGTGTTCTTCTTAAAGCCATTATTGTCTCTTTGACTTTAGGGTGAAAAGGTCTGACTTATGTTTCTCCATGAGTAAAATGCACAAAAAATTCCTCAACTTAATAGTTCTAAACTAAAAATAGCATCTTTACCACACATAAAGGATGGGCTGCTGTCAAAACCAACACTTTATTTCAAACAGCAATCCTGTCTCAGCCAATGCCAAACTCTCTAAAAACATGTCACACTCCCTAAAACTGCCACTACATTTCTCTCCAAATGTATTTTTTCTGGCAATTTAAACCCCAGTGGCTCCCAGAAACTGCTTTCCACTGCTAACTAGTTCATTTTGAACATCAGCATTTATAATACCAGAGGCTGACATTGCAAGGCCTATAACTGTACATTTTAGGCTGTATACAACTCCTTGTAACACTGACTCATTTTACTATAACTCTTTTTTTTTTTATGTGCTAAGGACTGAGTGTTTTCTGAAATGACAGTCATCTTATTCTGGATGTACAATGGAAAATCACTTTGACAAGAAATGAAGCATTGCCTAAGACCCCAACAAGGCCCTGTCTTTGATGGCTTTTTACAGATAAATATAAACTGGTTTTGGTATTTTCCATATCTTCTTTCTCTGAAACTGAGATCAAATGGCTTATTTATTCAGTTAAGTTTCCTCTAGAATACATTTGTGTACCAATACAAGTTGGAAAAAAGGTGTACATTTGGAATGGCTTCATCAAACTTTTGGAAATTTCTCCAGTTTGCAATTTAATTTTTAAAATTAAAATTCCACCGAACATTGCCAATTTGGTCCCACGATTTCACTTCCAAGGGGAATTTAAATCTCTACTAGTTCTTCCTCCAAGAAAGAGAAACTCATCATGATTGAGGACAAAATAGAGTTTTCAGATTGCCCATTGAGGCTGGTCTGCTAGGATATGGTAGAAACACAACGTGTATAAATACAGGCAGGTGGGGAACCACTCTTTTCTCTCTTGCACGAGTCAGCAAAACATGGTCCATGGGCCAAGTCCTGCCACAGACTTTTTGTATAGTCTGGGAGCTAAGAATGCTTTTTACATTTCTAAATAGTTGAAAAACAAAGAAAAAATAATATTTCTTGACATGCAAAATGACGTGAAATTGAAATTTCAAGGTCCATAAATAAAAGGTTTATTGGAACACAGCCTTGCTCGTTGATTTACATATCATCTGTGACTGATTTTGCAGTATAACGGTGAAGTTGAGTAGTGGTGACAGACCCTGTGGTCTGGAGTCTGAAATATTGGCTGTCTGGTCCTTTACACACAAGTTTGCCAACCTCTGCTCCAGAGGACCTTCTTTTCAGTTACTTTTTTTTTTCCTTTTTTTTTAACGCCTGCAGCCAGAGGCCCAAGGTGTCTTCTCTGAAGATACAAAAAGCACATTTCCCTGGCAGGTTAAATTGTGCAGGTCTGTTAGTGTAGGTCTTAAGCAGTGAGAGTTCTGGAAAGGGTGCATATAGTCTAGACCAGAGTAGGGGCTAGCCCTGGCCAGTGGTGAAGAGATAAAACATGGGTTAAATTAAATTAAATTAATTAATTAATTAATTTTATTCTCAAGAGAATTGCCAGGATGAGGGTTTGGAGCGGGGGCAGCCAGTCATGGAAGATACAGGTCGGGAGAGCTGGTGATCCCATTGCCTGTTTAGACCCAGCAAGCAGCCTAGCTGAGCCCACAGGTGACAAACAGATGCCCTCTGGAATAACATACATCTTCAGAGGGCGGGGTCTGCCCCCCACCGGGAAAAGCCCACCTGGGCAGCAGGCTGCTCGCCGAGTCCCCCTTCAGCATCCTGGCTGGGCAGTGCTCGCTGGGAAGCCTGGAGCCGGAGTGCTGAGCTTGGTCTGCAGGACATGGACACTCTTTCTGGAAGCCAGACATCCTCAGGGACAACTCTCTCCCCTTTCCAAATCACCAAAGAGCAAATCCCCACTTGTCCCGAATGGCGTGTTAGCAGTCTTCCCAGGCGCCCTGCCCGGTGAATGGCGGGAGATCCGCGCGCTCCCTCCGTGGGCCTCACCGCTGCCCAGCTCTCTTGCTTGAGGAGTGCGGCTTCAGGCCGCTGTGCTTGGCGGCCACCTTTCGCCTGATGACTTTCAGACCCTCCACGCGGCTACTGCGCGTCTCACACCTTTGTCCCTGCCATGGACAAGCCTTTACCCTCCTCCCACACAGTGGTAGCTGCCAACGGTGTTCCCCCCACGTGCCCTTGGCACCCTTGACACCAGGCCGCAGCCAGCACCGGCACCGAGGTCTGTCTGTGGCTGGATCAGCCTCCAACTGCCTGAACCCACTTCATCTGCACATGGGGATGTAGGTAGTTTCCCAGAGCAGCCTTCAACCCCAAACTGATGAGTGAGGATGCGGAAATACCCCAGCTCCCTCGGCCCCTGAGAGGGACAACTCTAAGACACGACCCTCACTGTCTTCAGAGCTCCCCCTGGGGACAGGCCACAGGAGGCTTACTACTACTTTGCCCAGCTTTGAATTCCCGCCTGTGCCCCTGTCTTTCTCTCCTCTTTCTTCCCACCTCCTTTCTGACTTTCCCTGGTAATACTTCCCAAGAAATCCCTTATCTTAGGGACAGCTGACAGGGACACAATCTTAGTTGTGCCCTTCCAAATTACAACTGCCTTGGACCCAAGATCAGCAAGATAAGATTAAGTGAAAAGAGACATCAGATGATAAGATAAAATAGGTGAGGGAAAGTTGGAGAGATGTTGGTCAAGGACACAAAAACGGCAGACAGGAGCACTAAGTTCAAGAGCTCTATCATACAACACAGCACTGCAGTTAATAACAGTGTATTATATACCTCGCCACAAAGATAAGTATTAAGGTAACAGATATGTTAGTTAGCATGATGTAGCCAGTCCACAGTGCGGACATATTTCAAAACATCATGTTGTTTCTTTTATTTACCAGTTAAATAAGTAAATAAATGAATTTTTTTTTTTTTGAGACAGAGCCTCAAGCTGTCATACTGGATAGAGTGCTGTGGCATCACAGCTCACAGCAACCTCCAATTCCTGGGCCCAAGCGAGTCTCCTGCCTCCACCTCCCAACTACCTGGAACTACAGGTGCACCCCACAACCCCCGGCTATTTTTTGGTTGCAGCCGTCATTGTTGTTTGGCAGCCCAGGCTGGATTCAAACCCGCCAGCTCAGGAGTATGTGGCTGGCGCCTTAGCCCGTTGAGCCACAGGCGCCAAGCCAATAAATGAATTTTTAATTTAAAAAAGACAAGGAATGGAGGAGGCTTTGCATATTAGGTAGAAATGGTCCAAACTTACACAGATATTTGCTCTCTCCCATTTGTCTTGAAATCTTTCTGAGATTTTACTGTTCATTTTCCTAATTTAGGGAACAAAGTAGATATGAAGAAATAGTTCTCCTTTATAAGCAAACCAGCAGTGCAGACTCATTGATGAGTGACAACTGCCCTCAGCCTGAATGTTCGGGAGATGACAGAGCCCATGGTGAGGGTGCAGATATGACAAACATGTCCAGTCTCGGGGCACAGGCTGTACTCAGCCCCAGGCAGTTGGTGCCACGGTAGAGATCAGGACTCAGGTTGCATATTTTCTGATTTTGAAGGAGAAGCCAGAGAACCTGGTTTGGAGGGAAATTTCTACCCGTTTTCTAATGTTGGCTTAAACGTGTTTTTAGCACTATGACAGCCAAACAAACCACGTTGCAGGACACATTGGGCAGTTCCCAATGATACTGAACGAAGCCTTGCTTGGTATTTAATAAAGCTTGACTGAGATCAGAGATCACTGAAAGAAATGATAAAACAGATGGTGAGAATTTTAAAATCTGACGCCCAGATGGGGCTGTTCCCAGAGTCCCTGGAAGCTTCCTCGGGCTCCTCTCCTCCTTCCCCTCAGTCAGCCACAGGGTACAGGGATTAGCTCCCCTCTGGGGTGCCCTATGACCAGCCCCCACCCAGGGGCTAGGCTCCTCCACCTTCTCAGGAGCCCCTGGGGGGCGGGTACCTTGGCTCCCAATCAGTTACCAGCTGCCTGGTCAACACGGCCATGTTCTCCAATGAGGCCACTCGGCAACTGCATAGACCCTGCACAGAACAGATCAGCTTCTCTGACCCGCACTTTTTCCTTGTAAAAATGAAAAGAATGCAAATGATCTATAGAAGTGGCTCTACCCAGAGCAACAGACTTGGGATAGATTTTCTTTCCTCTTAAACAGAAAGGAAAATACCCTTTAGGCAGTCTTAGAATAGCTGTTTGTTTTAATAGCTCTCTCCTCCTGCTCGCCCTCGTTATAGAAACTACTTGGTTTACTTTGTAGGAGTTCTCACATTTTTCCCACATCCTGGATTTGACTGACTGATCATATCCTTATGCTGTTGCTTAATATTAATATTTTTCTCTATTCACCACATTTCCTGGAAACTGCTAGTTAGACCTTAAGCCATGATTGAACTCGGGTTCCATTCTTTTGGGGAGGAGGCAAGAAAACCTCAGAGGTGGTGCAATGTACTTCCTCGTCACCTCCTACAAAGGGTCGTATGAGTTCTGCTTGCCCCAGTTTCAGCGATGCCCAGATTGAGTCGTGGGCTCCAGCTTTGTCAACGTTTTCCCTCCAGTATAAAATCCTCATTAATTTTGCATCAGTGGTTTTAACATCTTTTGATAATCTTAGCCTAGATCCGTTATTCATTAGGGGTTGGAAAATGGTGATTCTCTCATTCTATGACTCTGGCATTTATTAGCTGTGATTTATCTATAAATGTTCCCTCATCCACCATTTGATAATTACAGAATATATTCTGTACAGGAAATGTTTATGTAAATTAAAAGAAACAGTATGCATATCAGACAGGAGAAATATGTGGATTTCTTTTTATTAATGCATTTATGGGGTACAATATGCTGATTTCATATAGAATTAGGAACGCTTACATCGCACTGGTTAATATATACCTCATCTCGTTTACTTAATTATTGTGTTAAGACATTTATACTCTATACTTAATAGATCCAACATGTACCCTTGCATTTATGAACCATAGGGGTGATCCCACCATTCACCCTCCCTTGATCTGACCTCCCTTTCCCCTCCTATCCCCCCTCGCTCCCTCATCCTGGGCCATAGTTCTGATCTATTCTTCATATGAAAGTGTGAGTGATTATAAATTGGTTTCATAATAGTACTGAGTACATTGGATGTCTTTTCCTCCATTCTTGAGATACTTTACTAAGTAGGATATGTTCCAGCTCTATCCATGTAAACGTAAAAGAGGTAAAGTCTCCATCTTTTTTTAAGGCTGCATAATGTTCCATGGTAGACACATTCATGGATCAATGGAAATATCTTGTTGGGAACAAACTACAGAAAGACATTTTTGAGACAATTGGGGAAAATTAAACACAGATTGATAAATAACATTGAGAATGATTATTAGGTTGAAACACAGTGGCTCATAACTGTCACTCTAGACTTTGGGAGTCTGAGATGAGGAGATCACTGGAGACCAGGAGTTAGAAAACAGTCTGGGCAACAGGGAGAGCCCATCTCTTCAAAAAATACAAAAATTAAAAAAAAATACAAAAATTAACTGGGCATGGTGGTGTAGGCCTGTAGTCCCAGCTGCTTGGGAGGCTGAGGCAGGAGGACCACTTGAACCCAGGAGTTGGAGGCTGTAGTGAGCTATGATGATGCGACTGTACTCCAGTCTGGGTGATAGAGGCTACTAATTTTGTTGGCTCTGGTAATTGAATTGCTGTTATTTTAAAGATCTTATCAGCTAGAAGATATATACTGAAATATTTACTGGTGAAAGTGAATGATGCCTTTGATTTCTTTTAAATTTTTCCAGCAAAATAAAAAGGGATGAGACTTAGTTAGAATGACAGTAATAGTCCAAGCTGGGTAAGGGCTTCATGGGGCTTTATTAAACTGCTCTATCTTCACAATGTTTGAAAATTGAGAAATCACATTCTCAGAAACAGAGGGGTCCTCTCTCAAAGCATCTCTTGAAATTATCTTCATGTAATACTTTCTATTCACTATGCCACAGTTCAAGTGCAGCCAGATTGTGGACCTGGTGCCTGCTACTGCAGGACTTATACAAGAGAGAGTTTTTCTGGGGGTTCTCAAAACTCCTTAAGAAGTAGCCAAGGCTTCTCAAACTCAAGAGTGCCTTTAATGCAACAGCTGCATGCTTTGAGTTATACCATGCAGACTAATCCAAAGAGATCTTTTTACAAAAGGTTCATATATCCCCAGGACATCCAGACACCAACTGGGCATCCTGGCAATCCCACGCAGTTGTGGGGACTCCAGCTCCACCTGCCAGGTTTACAGCACTGGCATGCATCCCCCAGAAGATAGGTTTTCCTCTCTTAAGACCATTGTACACCCCTATAAATAGATTAATAAACTGTGGCATATGTATACCATGGAATAGTATTCAGCCATAAGAAAAGATGGGGGCTTTACATCTCTCATGCTTACCTAGATGGGGTTGAAATACATTCTTCTTAGTAAAGTATCTCAAGAATGGGGAAAAAATCCAATATACTCAATAGCAATATGAAAGCAATATATAAACAACTATAAGCCCACGCAAATGATAAAACACAAATATATTCTAGTAAGCGGGAAGGGAAAGGAGGAAGAGGGAAGGGGGAAGGGCAATTGACAGGAGGAGGGAAGGCAATTGGCAGGATCTCACCTAATGTGCACAATGTGAGGGTGTTCAGCACGCCCCCTATGGGTGAAGGGCTCAACTGCAACTTGGACTTTACCTTAGAATTGAAAACAATGTAACCTACAAATTGGCACCCTCATATTAATTTGAAATTAAAAAAAGAGCATTGTACCCACTCACAGATGCTGTCTGTTCTTCGGAGATGAGAGGAAGAAAGCACTGAGGGAAGCGGGGAAGTAAGCCGTGGAACTGCAATCTATTTGGATAAAAAAAAGTAGACCTGTAAAGGGGAAATTAGCAACACAAGTCGCACTGGGCAAATTGGTGGCAGGAATGTCTTCCCTCCGGACCATTAACATTCCCCTCTCTCTGATAACCTGAAAAAGAATTTAATTTGTGTTTGTCAGACTGTTGTCACTCGATCCCGATTTCCTTGCTTTCCAGCAAAGTGACGTGAGCAGGCTTCTGGATCTCCCCAGACCTCCATTTCCTGACAGGGCAATGGGGAGGATAACAGTCCCCATGTCATAGGCTATTATGACGATTAAATAAGCACAAAAGCATGTGCTGAGGACTTGGAGAGAATTTGGCCCCAGAGTGCATAGTGTGTGTTTGCTGCTACCATCTTCCCTGTTGTCACTCTCTTTTGGGGGGGCAAGGTCACAGAGTTACTTGCAGCTTTGCCTTCCTTCTGTCCCACCCATTGCCTTGAGTTACCTAAGTGACACATTAGTACATTAGAATCACCTCTGAGGATTTTAGTAAAACACTGACACCAGGAAGCCAGAGATTCGCCTCAAACCAATTTAATCAGAATTGTAAGACTAACTCATATTTTGGCAACATTTTCCAGATGGTTCTAATGCAGTGGTTCTCAACCTCCCTAATGCCACAATGTATTTTCATTGTTAAAATGAAAATGACCCACAGTTTGAGAACCACTGTTCTAATGGATACCCAGGATGGAGGACCTGTCGTAATCGGCACATCAGCTGGATTCCGCTGCCCAGACCCCTGGAACAACAAGCATTAGAAAGCCTCCAATGGGGGTGGCCTGTCCCCAGAGGTGAAGGCCTCCTGGGACAGTGACCCCATCGGAGCCCAAACTGGACTGAGAATGCCCGGGGCATATTCTCATGGCTCCAGCTTGCGTCATCACCCCTCAAGAGACCCAGATTTGCCTTACAGTGGAGTGCCAGGGGGAAAAAAAAAACTTCTTTTGGATACTGGAGCAACCTTTTCTGTACTTCTCTCTAATCATGGTATTTTTTCTCCCAAATCCATAACTATTCAGGGCGTGTCTGGACAGCCAGTTACCAATTTTTTCTCCCAGCCTCTCAGCTGCAATTGGGAGGACTTGCTGTTCTCTCATGCCTCCCTAATGGTCCCTGAAAGTCCTGCTCCCCGTTTGGGGAGGGACATACTAACGACAACAGGAACTTTCCCGTTCTGGAGATCTAGTCATGATCAAACCTCTTCCCTCTAATTCACCTTCCCTGACCCCAACTTGGGAAGACCCCTTTCCTGTTATCTTGTCTTCTACTGTTAAAGTTATACGAGTCTATTCCTGCATACGTCATTCACGAGTAAAGTCCTGAAACCCTCCATCCTCTACACTGG
>CAUYON010013703.1:0-10438 GCA_963573935.1 Arctocebus calabarensis
ATGTGGAGAAAAGGGAACACTTCTACACTGCTGGTGGGAATGCACACTAATATGTTCCTTTTGGAAGGATGTTTGGAGAGTACTTAGAGATCTAAAAATTGACCTGCCATTTGATCCTATAATTCCTTTACTAGGTATATACCCAGAAGACCAAAAATCACATTATAAAAAAGACATCTGTACCAGAATGTTTATTGCAGCCCAATTCATAATTGCTAAGTCATGGAAGAAGCCCAAGTGCCCATCGACCTACGAATGGATTAATAAATTGTGGTACATGTATACCATGGAATACTCTGCAGCCTTAAAGAAAGATGGAGACTTTACCTCTTTCATGTTTACATGGATGAAGCTAGAACATATTCTTCCTAGCAAAGTGTCTCAAGAATGGAAGAAAAAGTATCCAATGTACTCAGCCCTACTCTGAAGCTAATTTAAAGGTCTCATATGAAGGCTATAACCCAACTTTAGTACAAGAATATGGGAAGAGAGGGGAGGGGGGAGGTTGGGGTAGAGGAAGGGTAATTGGTGGGGCCACACCTATGGTGCATCTTAGAAGAGTACAGGAGAAACTTACTAAATGCAGAATACAAATGTCTTCATACAATAACTAAGAAAATGCCATGAAGGGTATGTTAAACAGTTTTGATGAAAACATTTCAGATTGTATATGAAACCAGCACATTACACCCCTTGATCGCACTAATGTACACAGCTAGGATTTAATAAAAAAAAAGAAAGAATTCTATTTCATTTATGTTTTACATAAGCAAAATATTATTAGTCTTACAGTAATTCTTCAGTTTTTTTTTTTTTTTTTTTGAGACAGAGCCTCAAGCTGTCACCTTGAATCAAGTGCTGTGGCATCCCATCTCACAATTCCTGGGCTCAAGCCTGGGCTCCCAAGTAGCTGGGACTACAGGCGCCCACAACAAGGCCCGGCCATTTTTTGGTTGCAGCCACCATTGTTGTTTGGAGGGCCCAGGCTGGATTCAAACCCGCCAGCTCAGGTGTACGTGGCTGGCGCCTTAGCCCGTTGCGCCACAGGTGCCGAGGCAGTGTTTTTTTTTTTTTTTATATTAAATTTTCCCCAATTTACTCAGTTCTTTTTACAGTTTTTTCGCTGTATTTTATGTTTTATTAATTTGTAAGTTTTATTTCCCTTTTATTTTCCTTTCAAGTTGTTTGTGGAAGAAATTCGCCTGTTTGCATCACAGATTCACAAGTAGTGTGGGTGCTGAGGTGGCCCTGTACTAACCTCTGTGCTGACCCCTGTGGTAGACCCTGTACTGACCCCTGTGGTGGTCCCCGTGGTAGATCTTGTACTGACCATGTGCTGACCCTTGTGCTGACCCCTGTGCTGAACCCTGTACTGACCCCTGTACTGACCCCTGTGGCGGTCCCCGTGGTAGATCTTGTACTGACCATGTGCTGACCCTTGTGCTGACCTCTGTGCTGGCCCCTGTGCTGGCCCCTGTACTGATCCCTGTACTGACCCCTGTGGTGGTCCCCGTGATAGATCTTGTACTAACTGTGTGCTGGCCCCTGTGATAGTTCCTGTGTTGGCCCCTGTGCTGGCCCTTGTGCTGACCCCTATGGTGTCCCCAGTGCTGACCCGTATGGTGGCCCCTGGGCTGGCCCCTTTGGTGGCCTCTGTAATAGACTCTGTGGTGGCCCCTGTGGTGTCCCCTGCAGTGGCCTTTGCGCTGCTGTGTGATGCCTTCCTCTGTCCTTGCATAGCTCATAAGGTGACAGGAGCCTGGAGGAACAGACAGATTCAGGTGCATCTTTGACAGGACATCCCATGCAGGTCACCGTAGCCTTCTCCTTCATCACATTAGGAGGCCCCACCATCTGCTTGTCTCTGTCTTTGTGATTTCATGCTTGGTGAATGGGATCAGTTGTGTCAGGCTGATCTGTAAATCCCAGAGCTTCTCAGCAGCTCTCGCTCCAGCCGTTCATAGTCGGTGTCAGTTATTGCCTAGAGGCTGTTTGATCCATTCTCACTTCATTTCCTCTTCATTCATTTACCGAACATATGTGTGCCCCAAACACAGATGCCACAGAAGTGTTTGCAGACAGACACCCATATGTTTCCATGGTCCACAACATAGCCATGTCCTTAGGTGAGCCAAGCTCCTTCATGAGACTGGGAAATAATGCATTACACTTTGGACATTGAGGACTGGAAATTAGGTTTTCAACTGAGTGAAAATATCATTATGTAGAATTTGATGAACCAGGTTCAAGCCTTGGTTAAAAAAACTCTGGATTATCCATATATTGTGGGAGTAGAATTATAAACAACAGTTTTGCCTGAATTGTATGTGATTAAATAATGCAATGCATAAAATCTATTTTGTACATCATATTCCATTTTCTGCTACCATAAACCAGTTCTCAATGTGGCAGACATCCAGTTTAGGAAGTTTTTTTGTTTGTTTGTTTGCTTTACATGGGTTAAATACTTACTGGACACATTTCTTTCATTCTTTGTTTTAAAATAGTTTCAAAATGTACTACACACAATTTATGCATTTTAAATATGAACATTTGTTTAATTAATGACACTAATAAGAAATTTGCACAATTATTTCCTTGAAGCTCTTTTTGACTTTCTGAGATTTAATATTCACACTGGACGTTGGATCAAAGGTCACACAAAACAAGTGTACGAGGACTCCACATGAATGCACCTCTAGAACATCTCCTGTGATTTGCAAACACTGATTTCAGCAAATGTATGTAGTGGCCACTACTTGTCTGGCAACGTCCTGGATACGTTGAAGAATAAGAATGTTTTGCTTCTTCATGGCACTTACATTCCAGTGCCTGGGTCTGGGCCAATGTGTATACTACAAATTGGAATTGAGCAGGTGAATGTACATCTCTTCTCTAAAGCTCCAGAAGTTATCTGGCTGATAATAAATAATTTTTATAACGTGCTTTATAATATAAAAATGGAATGATTGGGATGAATCTACACTTGAGCCAGGCAGTGTGGGAAGTGCAACCCCCTGAGCACGTCTGCCTCATAGAAGAGTTTTGGCCTGGTGTCGAGAAATAAATCTGACATCACTGAAGATGTACACAGGGTTCAAAGACTGTGGAGACAAAAATAATTTGTTTTTAAGTAAAAAATTAATAAAAACTTTATAAAGATTCTTTTTATAATCGAAAAAGGCTATAATGAAAAAACATTTCTTATATACTGACATGGCTAACAGAGCAATGTAAAGTGGCCGTTAGTATCCATGTAAGGAGGTGGAGAAAGGGCTGGCCAGTGTCCCCTCTACACAGAAATGCACAGCGGCTCTCGGCGTTAACGTCAATTCATCATCCTTTTTGTTTTCTTTGTTGTGTGTTGTCCTGACCCAACATACAAAGGATTAGGATTGATTTTATTTTATTATGACTAACAAGTTACTGTGTTTATCCAGAATTAGGAAGATGACCACACTTTAGGGCACATTACATTATCACTCGAACATGACGAGGGCCTCCTGCTCCCTGCAGGCTCCTCTCTTAAGTTGGAAAGGCCAACCCAGACTCTGGATCTGCCCCCTCCCGACACCCAGTCCCCCTCTTTTACCACGATTATTATGGACAACTAATTAGTATACTTTCCATTTTATTTCTGCTCCCCCAGCTTGATTTTCACTGAGATTTACTTCTGTCCATGTTCATTTTAAATTTAAGCTTTGCATTTCAAATTTTTATAAAAATTTAAAATTATTGATGTTTTCAGTTTTGGAATGTTGTGATTTTTAGTTCTTCCAAGGTAGTGAAACAGTTACAAATAATTTATAAACAGACATTCACTTGTGTTAGGTGTGAGATTCCTTGTATCTTTGAAAATGAGTATGCTTAATTAAAATATTTTGGGGGGAATTAAATTCAAATTTGTGATCAGTTTGGGCATACATTTGAATCTATAAAAGTATGTAGTCAGGTAATATAATCTGACAATGGGATTATACCAATTCCTGATTCGAGGACTTTGTTTGCTAATGCTGGAAGGTACTAGACTCTTTTTCAATAATGGAAATAAATTATCAGGCTCATAATTTAAAGCATCAGTTGTTCAGTTGTCAGCTTTTTCTCAGTTGTAATCATCAAGGCTTTGTCTACCTGAAAATCTGAAGGTAGAATTACCATCCTAGTGGTTTACTTGGTTTAGTTACTTTTCTTGCCCATATGTTTCTTTCTGCCTGATGTGTGTGAGAGAACAGATGTCTGTGAAGAGAGAGAGGGCTTTCTTTCACAGGGCCTGGTATTTTTCCCTTTTTTTTTTGCAGTTTTTGGCCGGGGCTGGGTTTGAACTGGCTGCCTCCGGCATATGGGGCCAGCGCCCTACTTCTTTGAGCCACAGGCGCTGCCCGGCACTGGTATTTTTCACTATATTTTACCCCTTTCTGGTGTGGTTCTGTATGACACGCACATGATGAGGCTGAATCATACTGACTTCTGACTTGTGCCTTCTCCAGGCAGCACCAGCAAGGCTCCTGTTTGTTCTCCACGAGCAGAGCACCTGCAGGTGTGTGTGGGCTCCTCTCTGGGCCTTGGAGGCAGAGGGCCTGCCCTGCAGACACATGAGAGCATTCATTCTGCTTTTCAGTCTGAAGCCCTGGACTTAATTGTAGGATGCAAAGTAAACTCAATGTATTATGTGAAAAATAATAAAAATAACACTTTCTGAAAACATTCATGGAATCCAATGTGACTTTCTATACATTTATTGAGCATAAAATTTTAGTTTAATCTTTGGTATTATACTTATTGCAGAAATGTCATTACCTAGGTCATGAGCACAACCTCCCCTCCTTCATAGCTCGGCTCTCCAGGGTCTGGGAAGCGTGCTCACATGCTGCCCTCCTGCTTGGACCCCAAAGGTTGGTGCCAGGGACAAGGTTTCATCTTCCCACAATGTTTTTAAGGGTCAGTTTTCAAATTTATCTTTATCATTCATTTTACATGTTCATAGATTTATCTCTGATTATTAGCCAGGACCATCACGTAGAATTATGCAATGGATGTGACACGCCTGCAGATGGTTTCTTCAAGGACAAGCATGGGAGGTTTACAGGTGTTATCTCTCATAATAAAGCTGGTGTTAATAAAGATTAGCTGTGGCACTGCAGAGACTTGAAGGGAGCGGAATCGCTCTCCATAGGGAAGAGAAAACCCTAGAGGGCAGGCAGGCCTACAAGTAGTAAAAGGAAATCCAGCCAGGTGGGCAGAACACAGCACTCAGGGAATCCAGAGTTAGTGCAGGTGAATGATGGGGAAAAAGTTCTAAAAGAGGAAATATCTGCATAGACGCCTACTCTCCTAATAGACTCGTTTGATTAGTAAGAGCTCTGTCTACTAGCCAGAGTGTCCCCTTGACATCCTTTGGAGAACTATACCACCCACACTTGTACTTCATGGAGTTGTAGGAGCCAAACTCTCTCCTGGCTTCAAGAGTGCACGTGACACCTGCTGGAAACTCAGAAGGGGGTGGGGAGGGCTGAAGTGTGGGAACTAAACTATGAGGAATGATGTGCCCTATTTGGGGGACAGGACACGGAATGCCGTACCTCTGCATTGTACATCCAATTCACCCATGTAGTAAGAACTCTTTTTACCTTAATATTTTAAGATAAAATTTATACTTAAAAACATGAATGTGGTGATACCCAGTCTTGGTCGGTAGAAATGCCACACATACCCAGGGACATTGCCTGACATGGAGCTGTCTGGTGATCCTGGTCAGGCCAGTGAAAACTTTGGATTTTGGCAAAAAGGTTTTTTATTTTTTATTTTTTCTTGGCTGGCTAAATTGGTGCATTATAGCACTTTGCAGAGGGAGCTTGTTAATACAGAAAGAAGTAGAGACAAAAGCAAAGGAAGAAGGGAGGAAGGCGGGAAGGAGGGAAGGAAGGGGACAGGGGAGGAAGAATGAATCCAGATGAAATAAATTCTTTAAATACTTAAAATAGTCAATGGTCAAATTCATTTCTTCACTTTTGCTAATACATTTTATTATAAATTTAAGCCAAGTACTAGTGAGAATTTTGTCTGTTCACCAGTTTTTCACACAAGTGCACGATGACAGACAAATCTGGAATCAGACACGATTAGGAGATGTGATCAGGAGGATGTGGGAATAATGGAGCTGTCAGCAGAGGTCATGCTTCTTAACCAGAGCGAGTGGAAACAGGAAGGCAGGTTCCAGTCAAATGAATTTGACTTTTGACTATTTAAAAGTATTTAAAGGATTTCATCTGGATCGATCCTTCCTTCCTTCCTTCCTTCCTTCCTTCCTTCCTTCCTTCCTTCCTTCCTTCCTTTCTTTCTTTCTTTCTCCCTTCCTCCCTTCCCTTTGGCTCTGCTTTTTTCTGTATTAACAAGGGTACATCATTCTTTCCAAGAACCACCCAGTGACCAAAACAGAGTTAGGCATATACCTGGGCCCAAGACTGGAGGATTTCCCAAGTAATAAGAAAGCTCTGCCTGTCAGAAATGGGACTGGGGCTGAAGAGGATGAAACAGGAAGGAAACACACCCAAGTGCTGAGCTGGGCTTCCCGTTAGACAGTGTAAGGTTGTTTCCAGAACAGAGCTTAGAAGTAAGTACTCAATTGGGAGCAAAATATCTCCATCTACAGGGAAAACAGAAATTCAAAGTCAGAGAACAGGCAAGCAGGGGTGTTGACAGCAGAGCAGAGGGACGAAGAGCCAGGGGTGGCATGGAGGGGACGCAGGTGTGTGCTGTGTGGCACCTTGTGTGAGGGTAGACTTGTGCACCAGATACAATAGATTTATATCCAGTAATACTCTTAGGGAGACACAAATATTATCTTTAATTTTTTCATTTATATAAATTTACAGGGTATAAGTTTGTTACATGTGGATTTTAGTGTATCCATCACCCAAATTATGAACATTGTGCCCAGTAAGTAATTCCTTGTATTCTATCCCTAAATCAAATAATACCACTAAAAATTGGGCAAAGGGCATGAATAGACATTTTTTCAAAAGATGACATACAAATGGCCACCAAATAGATGAAAAAAAGTTCGGTATCATTAATCATCAGATAAAAGCACATAGACCCACAGTGAATGATCATCCCTCACCATTCAGAATGGCTTTTGTTTGCTTTGGTATCACACTCCAGTGTTTCCTTGTTGGTTTTCTGTCTGGGTGATCCATCAGTCACTGGGAGTGGGGTGTTGAAGTCCCCCTCTGTTAAGTATTGCAGCTCTCCCTTCAGATCTACTTGTGTTTGTGTTGTGTACTTGGGAGCTCTGGTGTTGGGGGCGTAGATATCTGTGGTTGTTGCATCCCCTTTATAGTTATATGATGATCTTCTTTGTCCCTTTTCATCATAGTCTTTACTTGTGGTCTGTTTTATCTGATGTCTTTTGGTTTTGAATCCATTCCTCCCTCTCAGTCTACAGGTGACTTTGCAGGTGGGGTAGTTGGGTCTTGTTTCTTTATCCACCTAGCCTGTCTGTGTCTTGTAATTGAAGAACTGAGTCCATTTACATTCAGTATTAGTGTTGAATGACTTATTGCTGCAGTTTTATTGCTTGGTTTTTGGTGGTTTTGTAACTTCCTCTCCTTCTTTCTTCTTTGCCTTCTGTCATCCATTGTGGGTAAGTGATTTATCTGATACTTTTTTTAACTCAAGGCTTTTATTTTTAACGTATCTATTACAGATTCTACCATAAGCTTCTACAAATTATCTTATAGACATAATGTTATTTTAAAGAGACAACAACTTGTCTTAGATCACAAGAAAGAACAAAAGCAAAAAACTCAAGCTCACTCATTCTTTCCTGTGTTTAATGTACTATGCTTTTAAGAGTCCCCCAATGAATATTTGTTAGCTTAGCAAATACATTTATTTATTAGTTCCAAGATTTCTGTTTGACCTTTTTTTATTACTTCAGTCTCTTTATTAGATTTCGCTGATAAATTTATGAATTACTTTTCCATACTATCTTAAAGATCACTGAGTTTCCTTAAAACTGCCAGTTTGAAGTCCTGGTCAAAAGATCACACGTCACTGCTCTGTGAGGTTGGCCCTGGTCCCTTGCTTTGCCTGTTTGGGAAAGCCAGTGGTCCCTGTTTGCTGCTATTTCTTGTGGATGTATGTTTAGGTCTCTGCATTGAAGGGTTACTTATTTATTCCAGTCATCTCTGTTTTGTTATTATTTTTGTTGTGTATGTTTGCTTAAGAGTTTTTTGTAATTTACCTGTTGAGATTCTTGTTTTTTTTTCTGCTAGGTCACTGCCTCCTTCTCAGCACTAGATGGCGCCTTAAGCCCAAGTTCAACTCAGCTCTAGTGAGAACCCAGTACGCTACCTGTCCAGCCCAGGGATGTCCGAATGGGGTGTCCTGGCACTGTGGAAAGGCTTGGGGGGGTACCCAGGGAACCCAGGAACCCTCTGCATGTGGCAATACTGAGCAGTCTCTGGTTGCTGTGTCCTTAGGCCAAGTTACAGCAGGATTCCAGATCTTTCCTTTGTCTCTGGCTACTGGGGATGTGACTCCTGTCTGGCACTCACAGTGCCTTGCCTGTGTCAAGGCAAGGACAGATCTCCTTCTGGGAACCCAAGGTGGTGGGAAAGTGGCTTGTCCATTTTAATTTTATTTTTTTCCAGTGTAGAATCCATTAGTTGAAAAATTTTCTGCATGTTTTGTGTCTGGCAGATTGGGGAACTGGTTTTATTGATATAGAAATACAATTTTCTTAGTATTTACTTTTTCACTTCTTTGTGGCCCCGGGAACTGAATTTTCCTCCTCTCATTTTCATGTTTGAGTTCTAGGATATTGTTGGTGAGATCTCAGAACACAGCCATAGATTTGTTTTGGTTTTCTGTGGAAGGATGTGAAGTCAGCTTGCATCTGTGCCACAATTTTGGAACTAGAAGTCTTCCAGTCCTTTTCAGTTGTTTCAATTTTAAAAATGAGTTCTTTTAAGTTGCCTAGGCTTTAATGTAGTAGCTATTCATAGGTATAAGCATGGTGCACCACAACCTCACACTCCTGGGCTTTGACGATCTTCCTGCCTCAGCTTTTGAGTAACTGTAGCTACAGGCATATGCCACAGTGTCTAGATGGTAATTTATAAGAGCATAAAAATTTCCTAAATTGAAAATGTGGTAGACATGCTCCTTAAATACAATTTATGCTGTGTTGTGGAAGTTTAATTCAGGAAGGAAAGAAGATGGGATAAGACCAGGTGTGAGGGTGGTGGAGGTATCATTTGCTCCTATTGTTAAAAAAAAAAAAAAGTGGAGATTCACTGCACAGAAGCTTGGCAGGTTTCCTTTGAATGAAAAGATTCTATGTAAGTCAAAATGTTTTACATGTACTTGAAAAATGCTTCTTTCCTCAACAACATCATACCCTCTGTTTGTTAAATTTCATATAACATATTTTAGCTATTTCTATGAATTAGAAATTTACATGAATAATTGTCTAAAGTCCAAGTTCCCGATTTAATTCCAATCTTTAATTTATTCTTACTGATAGGAGTCATATTTCATATTTGTTTGTTGGTTTTGTTTTCTGGGGAGTGTCAACTGATCCTTGTTCAAACATTTTCCCTGTACCTTTTAACCAATTGGGAATTCCACAGCACCACTGTTGATGTCCCCATAGTGTCATGAGAGTGGTGTCCATCAACATGGCAGCCCACAGACTGTGCTGTCCCCAGGATCTCTTTAATGGTTCCAGAGAGTTCTCTGTCTAAAGATCAGTGCTGTATCTGAATGGCAATGTTGACAATCTCATCAAAAGTGATATTTCTGTTGTGTTTAATGTATTCTGTCTATTGGTGGTTCCTTGAGGGCTTTGATGATGAGGGTAGAGGCAGAAGGTGCCATTTTAATCTGGACCTGTCTGTTCTGGATAGTCACCTTTACTGTAATCCTCAGACCCTTCCAGTTACTGGTTGCCTTGGCAATGTCATCACCAACCTCTTTTGGAGACAAACCCAAGGGCCAATCTTGGCGGCCAGGGCACCAACTTTGCCACTGGTGCACCTCAGGTACACAACTTTGATCTTGTTGGGGTCAAACTTTGGTGGCATAGTAGAGGTAGCTGGTGTCAGATGAACCCAGATTCAGGACAACCCAAGAAAGTTGCCCTTTCGCCTTCTTCGAGTCGAAAGCTGAAAAGCACATTTCGTGTTTTTAATTTACCTCTTTTTATCATATTTTTCCATTTACCAGCTTACATATAGCACAGTGTTTCCAGGCACTGACACCACTAGTAATATCTAATATTTGTTGAGTGTATGGTGCACACTTCACACTCTTCAGAGTTTTCTACACATTTGTGACACAAATACATATTACCCCTTTTTACTGATGAGGAAATCAAGGTATATGAAGATTGAATAATTGACTAACATTGCTCAGCTAATAAATGAAGAAAGCC
>CAUYON010013704.1:0-15278 GCA_963573935.1 Arctocebus calabarensis
GTGCTCCCAGGTATTCATGCAAATGAATTGGAAACTTATTTTTTGTCCACACAAAGACTGCATGTTGATTTTATAGCAGCTTTATTCAAAATGGTCAAAAATTGGAAGCCACTGGCTCGGTGCCTGTGGCTCAGTGGGTTAAGGCGCCAGCCACGTACACCTGAGCTGGTGGGTTCGAATCCAGCCCGGGCCCGCCAAACAACAATGATGGCTGCAACCAAAAAATGGCTGGGCGTCATGGCAGGCACCTGTAGTCCCAGCTACTTGGGAGACAGAGGCAGGAGACTCGCTTGAGCCCAGGAATTGGAGGTTGCTGTGAGCTGTGATGCCACAGCACTCTCTCCAGGCTGACAGTTTGAGGCTCTGTCTCAAAAAAAAAAAAAAAAAAATTGGAAGCCACCAAAATGTCCTTCCATCAGTGAATGGACAAGCAAATTGTGTTACTTCCATAAAATGGATTATCATTCAGTAGTAAAAAAAAAAATGAGCTCTCAACCACAAAAAGACATAGAGGAAGCTTAAATGTATATTGCTAAGGGCTGTGCCTGTGGCTCAAAGGAGTAGGGTGCCGGCCCCCTATGCCATGATAGGTTCAAACCCAGCCCCAGCCAAAAACTGCAAAAAAAAAAAAAAATGTATATTGCTAAATGAAAGACTCCAATTTGCAAAGGTTATAGTATGTATCATTCCAAATATATCACATTCTAGAAAGAGCAAAACTATAGAGCCAGCAGTAAAAGATTAGTAATTACCATGAGCACAGGGAAGGGGGTGAGATGAACAGGTGGGAGTACAGGACATTGTCCGGGTGGTGAAACTATTATTCTGTGTAACACTCTATTTTGGTTATCATCAGAGAAATTTTTTGCCTTTCAGATGGGAATAAAATAGTTTATTTTCTTTATTAACTAATTTTCTATTTTCACAATATTTTTTACTGATGCAAAAGTTATTTTGATTTTTCATTATTGACACTATTTGCTATTAAAGGATTGATTTTTTTATGAATTCTCTCCATTGTTGTTTCTTGGGTTTGGGGTTTTTTTGTTTTTGTTTTTTGTTTCATTTTTAGTTGCCTTAGGAGTTTTCAATTAGCTAATTTCAGGGGCTTGTTAGAATTTCTTTTTATTTCTAAAAATAATAACAAACATAAGTTAAAATAGCTACTCATTAAAAGTTATTTAGGCCTTTGCAACACAAGGTTAGTTTGTAAAAATATTTTAGAATATGTGAGAGCAGTAATGCTTATATTTTGTGCATGTTTTTCAAAATTGGTATTATTGAATTAAATAAAAATTAAAGTTTCAATATTTTTGTTTCTACACATTTCTTTTTTTAATATTTTCATATAATTTATTTCAAAACATTGTTAAGAAGGAAGATGACTTTAAAATATGTTGATCAAATGATTTTCTGAAGCTATAAAGGCCTCTAGTCCCATAGAGTAATTTTTCTTTTTTTTTATTCTCTTTTTCCCATAGAGTAATTTTTACTTAAATACTTTTTGCATATATTTACTTATGGTAAATTTTTAAATTCAATTTTAAGAGCCATCAGATTCATAAGAGAGACACTACAATAAAAAAAAGTTTGAACCACCAGGTAACTTACAAAGACTGTCTCAAGTTTGGATTTACCTGCCCCAATAACTCATCTCTTCCTCAGCTAGAAATAATATTTGCATTTACCAAATAAAGCCATGGTCCCATACAAACCATACCACCACCTCAGCCCTACTCCTATATATTAAACAAACAAAAAAAAGATACAATCATTTTTATGCATCTCCATGCACAAAATAAGAAATAAAGTTCTTTTATGAGATTGGTAACACTAATATCAAAACACTAGTTATAAAGCAAGCAAATCAATCACTAAAGCTAAAAGGTCTCACACGAGTGCAGAATTGCTCTTTTTATCTGCCTGCCTGGAAATTGTCAAAAACCTAACTGGGACCCCTAAAAGCAAAGGAAACAAAAGAGAATCCCCTATCAGATGATGCGTGTATTACTAGCAGACACACAGATGACATTTTGTATAATAGAGAAACTACACTAATTCAGAAGATTATCGATTGGTGTTAACTACAAATATGTGTATGAGTACCTATGTCTGTTTATGGCCGTTATTAAAAAGCCCAAAGAGACAATGATTGGAGAAACATTGTTATCTGTTCCACAAACAAAATGCTAAATCAAACTATTGCAGATGAATTAGTCAAGGTAATCAATGAAGAGTTAGGGGAAAAAAGAAATATGATGAAAATACTGCAAGTGTTTGTGCACCTACAATGTGGTTGTAGTATCAGGGAAATGTAAAGGCCCTATACAGCACGAGTTTTTTCCTGAAACCCTGAGATTGAAGTAACACATGCTATTTATTCAGAGAGAAGCTCTCATATGTAAATTCAGAGCTTTCCCTCTGAATTGCACCTCAAATGATGAAACCAAAATGGTGAATCAAACAAAATGCAAGTCTGTCTGCTTTCAGCTTTTGGTAGGGAATGGAATCAGAGAATCACTCCATCTTTTATACCGAAATCTATTAGCAATGCAAGGAAGAGAGTTGTCAAGAATGGATGGGCTAAAATGAGGCCTTTTTTTGCAAACAAATCTCACCTTGTAGACTTGTTGAGAATATTCTTAGCAGCTTAACTAACATTTATTAATATAGCAGCTTAACTAACATTTCTGTGTATCTAGAATTTAAACGTGTGAAAGGTATGTGTGTGTGTTAACTAGTACTATATATTCAAAGCTAAATGCCAGCTTTCAAGACATGAAGTAAGAGTTCACGTGTGACTACTAGTCGATTTTATTAATGAACTGTTAAAGATTCATGTCTTGATATCTATATCTGCGGGAGAAAAGTGCTTCACTTTTCTTGCTCTGATGGAAATACATAAGAAGACAAATTATATTTGCATGCCTGCTAACAAAACATCTTTTCTGCAGCCCAAGGATCAAGAAGGAATTTCAACTTTCAAGTCTTATTATTTAAGAAATATATTTCTTAAGGCTATAGCTGTCATACATAGGGATTCCTCTGATATATTTAGGCAAAGCAAATTGCAAACCTTCTGAAAAGGGTTCACCATTCTAGACGCCATTTGAGAAAATTCATTATTCATGGTCAAAATTATTCAGGTCAAAATATCAGTAGGGACTAGCCATGGTGGCTCATCCCTATATCCTAGCATTTTGGGAGGACAAGGAAGGATTGCTTGAGGCCAGAAGTTCAAGACTCACTGACCAAGAGTGAGATCTCCATATTTACCAAAAATAGGAAAATTAGCTGGTGGCACACACCTGTAGTCCTAGCTACTCAGGAAGCTGAGGCAGCAGGATCACTTGCGCCCATGAGTTTGAGGTTGCAGTGAGCTATGATGAGGCAACTGCATTCTAGCCTGGGGGACCATACTCAAAAAAAAGAAAATCAGTATTAGTAGGAGTTTTAAATAAGTTGATTTCAATCCTCATGGGTGACTTGAAGGGGCTCAAGACTTCAGTGAAGAAAGGAACCATATACATGGTAAAAATAGAAAACTAGAAAATGGACCCTGAAGGCGAGACTGAATTGCTGCAATCTCACAGTAAAAGCTAAAGGATGAAGAGTTGTTTCTTAAGAATGAGTTAAGAGGTGGTTTCTAGAGATGGCAAAGATGCTATGAACAATGTTGAAATGACAAGAAAGAATTTAGTATGTTAAATGCACTTGGTTGATAAAATAGCGGCAGCATTTGAGAGGATCAACTCCAATTCTGAAAGGACTTCTGAGGCTAAAATACTATCAAACAGTTTTGGATGCTACAAAGAAATATTTCATGAATGAAAGAGTCAATTGATGCCACAAACTTCATTGTTGTCTTATTTTTAGATATTGAGATAGCTACCCAACATTTAGCTACCACTAGCAAAAAGATTATAACTCACTGAAGGCTCAGATAATCATTAGCATGTTTTAGCGATAAAGTATTTTTTAATTAATGTATGTACATTATTTCTTAGACATTATGCTATGGAATACTTAATAGATGACTATGTATAATGTAAAAATAATGTTAATATGTACTAGGAAACTGAAAAAATTGTGTGACTCACTTCACTGCAATATTTGCTGTATTACACTGGTGTGGACCAAACCCATAATATCTCCAAAGTATTCCTGCACCTTACACAAAGTTTAACTATTAAGTTGAGCCATAGGTAATTGTCATTTTTCCAGGTCAAGAACTGCCTACTATTGGCAGGTGGCACCTGTGGCTTAGTGGGTGGCGGGTTCAAATCCAACCCTAGCCAAACTGCAACAAAAAATAACCGGGCGTTGTGGTAGACGCCTATAGTCCCAGCTACTCAGGAGCTGAGGCAAGAGAATTGCCTAAGCCCAGGAGTTGGAGATTGCTATGAGCTGTGTGACACCATGGCACTCTACCAAGGGCAATAAAGTGAAACTCTGTCTCTACAAAAAATAAAAAAAAGAATTGCCTACTATTGGCAATTCCATATGGTTAAATTTATCATTTAAAATCTATCCCTATTACCAAAAGAAATTTCCACAGGACTTGGAAATAGCCATTTCAAGCATAAAACTTGACATCTAAAAGATGTTATGCATGAATTTGTCAAAAGTCACAAAATTATACACCTTACTTGGTTGTATTTGCATAATATATAAATTACTCCTCCACAAAATAATCCATATCACAGAAGTGAACTCAAGTTTCTCATTAAAAAATTGAATATATCTCATTTAGAAGTTAAATACTTGTTTAAGAGTTCATATATTTCCTAAAATATTATATTTTCAGTATCTTATAATAATCTTACTATAAGTATATACAGAGCTTTTTTCACTAAATCCCTTATTGATGGCCAGAAATTCTTCTGAACTCATCCGAGTGTGCTAGACAAATTCTATAAATGCTAAGAGATAAAAAAGTTACATGTGGCAGAGATTTCTAGCTGTCCATCAAAATACATTATCCCTTTCATTCACAGGGTGTGAATTGAATTATTATTCAATTATTAGTGTTTTCCCCATATTAGAATTATACATCTGTACTTCTGCTCCATGAGTTTGCCATATCTCTCGTAAATTTTTTTTTTTTTTTGCAGTTTTTGGCCCGAGGCTGGGTTTGAACCCACAACCTCCAGCATATGGGGCTGGTGCCCTACTCACTGAGCCACAGGCAGCACCCCAAGTTTGCCATATCTCTCACTAGAGAAGGCATGGTGTTTCCCCTGCCCTATTAAAGTTGGGTTTGGTCATATGATTTGCTTTGGCCAATGGAATGTGGGTGAAAGTGACAGTGTGGCCTTTTTGAGCTGTGTTTCTGGAGGCCTTGAGCATCTCTGCTCACTCTTGTATACTTCTATTGTGAAAGGAACGTACCACAAACAGACACTGCCCTTCAGACTGGACCCCAGAACAAACATATGGGGAGCCCAACCCACAGTCTTGGTCAGCCAACCTGTAATCTCAATCAGAGCCTTGCAGGTCAGCCTCACATACATCAGCTGAAAGCAGTCAATGTGCGAATTCATGAGCGTGGCAATAAATGCTTGTTGTTTAAAAGCCACCAGGTTTAGAAATGGTTTGTTACAGAACATCATTGCAGTGATTGCTGACCTACACACATATTAATAAAACTATTTCTGAATAGTTCACATCCTTTGCAGTTAAGTGTGAACATGTCACCACTTCTTACTAATAAAATAGAAACAGAAATGTTACATGCCACTTTCAGATTTGGACAAAACCATCACTGGAGCTTCTCTTCTCTCTTCCCACTAGCTAGAATGAAAATATGGAAGCCACCAAGCTTTGATAACCTGTATGATGATAACGCCCCGAGTGAGGATAGAAAAATGACTTGGAAGCAGTCTGGGTCCCTGGATGACCACTGGCCTAGACAGTACACCTTAGGACTGTGACATGAAAGAGAGGTAAATTTCTACATACTTTAAGCCATGATTTTTATCCTTTCTAAGAGAGTTGGGAAACACTGCTTGCTCTAGGAAATTCTGTGGTGTTATTCCTGGGAACTTAGCCCTGAGTTGCTCCTCTAGCAATGACTCCTTCTGCTCAAAGATTTTGTGAGCTAACCAATACCATTTTCATGTCACTTCTTTTCTGGCTAATCAGTAGTGTCAGGTTCTAAAGCTTGCTGATAACATAGGAAGCAAAAAGAAGACACAAGGGTATACAGAGGTACTATGAGCCTTTCCCATAAAGTTCAGCCAAGTTCTCGTTAAACTTCTTCACATAAGGCCCTCCGGACTAAGCCTCCCTTCCTCACTTTCTCTCTCTCAGTCAGGCTAATCTAATCCCTTCAGCTCTTCATTCAACAAACATTTACAGAGTGGAGAACACTCTGTAACAAAACATTTACCAAGCACCAGACATTAGACTATAGAGACAAATGGAAGTGTATCTGTCAGAATTTTCCAGGTTATGCTGCAGTAACAAATAGTTATAAAACTTCAATGACTTTAAACAAAAATATATGTCTTGTTTATGCCACATGACCATCACATATTAGCTACACTCCAGGACCCAGGCTGACAGAACAACCTAGGATATTTGCTGGTCACCCTGGAAAAGGGCAAAAGGAATGAATATAGCAGACCCTATGCTGGCTATAAAGCTTCTGACTCTAAATGACTCACATTATTTAATTGGCCAAAGCAAGTTTCATGGCCAAGATTGGCATTAACAGGGTAGGGAAGTATAGTCTTTGCATCAGAGAAGGGCATGTGTACTTGCAAACAAGAACACAGCCCACCACAAAGCCTGTGCTGTATTCCACAGCCTGCGTCAGGATCCCTCAGGCACTTCTCTGCTACACTTGCTACCTGCTGCATCACCATTCAGTGTATATGTGTCCATCCTCCTCCCGCACTGGAAGCTCCATGAGGGAGGCACCATGTCTCAGGCATCATCCTAGCCTGGTACATTGCCTGGCACAGGGACACTGGGGAATAAAGAAGTAAATGAGTGGGGCTGGGAACAGTGGCTCACACCTATAATCCTAGCACTCTGGGAGACTGAAGGTGGATTACCTGAGCTCAGGAGTTCAAGACAAACCTAAGCGAGAGCAAGACCCAGGCTCTACTAAAAATAGAAAAATTAGCTGGGCATTGTGGTGGGCATCTATAGTCTCAGCTACTCAAGAGGCTGGCGCAAGAGGATCTCTTGAGCCCAAGAGTTTGAGGTTGCTATGAGCTATGATGCCACAGCATTCTCCTGAGGGTGATGGAGTGAGACTCTGCCTCGATTGTTCAAAAAAAAGTAAATGAATGGATAGAATCCAGATGCTGGTTTCGAGAGGGTATGAGATACACATATGAAAGTGAACGCTCAAAGAAAAATCTGGCTAGATACTTAGGAGGTGCTAATGGGATAATGACAACTTGAACAGATTTCTTTGCCCAGAAGGCAAAGGCAGGAGAATACCCATAAATTGGGATGAGAGTAGGCTCATCTCTACTTATCATCTGTGAGAAGTAAGTTCTTGGTGGGGTATCCTTGACTACTTGACATTCGTTGCCAATCTTTGGAGAAAAGTATGGGAGTAGGTAGGAAGGTAAAATAGCACTACTGTGGCACAGGCAGAGACATGAGTCGATGGTGAGGAAGATCAACTGACGGAGGATGCCCACAGCAGTCCCCGCCTCTCCCTCAGGCACAGAGTCAGCAGGAACACCACAGGGTGATAATCTGAAAGCTCAGCAGAAACAGAATCCCCAGGAAGACCACCACGGGGCACTCAAAAGCTATGTTCAAGGTGACTTCAACCAGAAGTAAGCACAGGAACATATGTCTTTGCTGCCAGGCCACCTGGGGCTTGCTCTGTCCTATGCCTTAGCTGCCCTGTCCACCGCACATGGCTCCAGATAACCTTTAGCCATTGTCAGATAGTGAAACCAATCTCTCTGGGCAAGAATGTGCTGCCATTGGACCATGAGTCTGGGAAAGAAGGGTTTTAAGGCAATATTAATATTAACCTTGCAGTAATAATAGAATTACAGAATGTCAGAATGGCCAGAAACTTAGAGCCCAATTGCTTATGGTGGAATGTAGCTGTTTAACCACTTTCCTAGCTCAGAGCTTCCCAAGTAATTTTCTTTCAGCCTCTTACCCCTACACCTTGCAAGAGGGGGTTGGGAACTTTGCCTTCACCCCACCCTCACCTGCTGCGTGTCTAAGACTCCACACCACTTCTCTTGGGCTTGTAGGCATCGTAGGAGAAGGTAGGGTAGAAGACTAGCCTCACAGCATGACAGTGCTACTGGGCAGCCTCTGGTGGCTGTAAAAGTGATGACTTCACTGACCCCAGCAAAAATCTGGGCTAGCTAAGCCCCTGGACTCAGATGATGAGGATATTCTCTGGAGTGTGTGAGCACTGGCTGGGCTCCCACTTAGCTTTTGCCATCCTCCACCCTCCTCCAGCTAAACTAGGAGCAAGAATCTCTCCTCATCCTCTCCAACTCCAAGGCCTCTCCTGCTCACATAGGTAATGGGCTTTTTTTTTTTTTTAATTTCAGAACACATGTATTAGAGGGGTACACACATCTTGGTTACATAATTTGCTCTTGTACATTTTAAATCTATGTTGTAAGAGTGCCCTTTACCCAGAATATGTGTATGTATTGCACCAAATAGGTGTGAATTTACCCTAGCCCTCTTCTCTCCCATATAGTTAATTTTGAATGAGTTTTATTTCCATATATCTATATAAGTATTAATCATCTAGTTCCAGTTTATTATTGAGTACATGTGGTGTATGTTTTTCCATTCTTGTGATGCTTCACTTAGGAGAATGGTCTCCAATTCTATCCAGGATGTTAAAAGGTACTAGATTTCCATCTTTTTATGGCTGAGTAGTACTCCATAGCATGCATATACCATGTTTTATTAATCCACTCATGTATCTGTGGGTACTTGGGCTGGTTCCACATCTTTGCAATTGTGAATTATGCTGCTGTAAACATTCAAGTGCAGGTATATTTTTTATAAAATATCTTTATTTTTCCCTTTGGGTAAATACCTAGTAGTAGGATTGCTGGATCAAAAGTAAGCCCACGTTTAATTCTTTAAGGTATCTCCATACTACTTTCCATAAAGGTAGTACTAGTTTGCAGTCCCACCACACTTTGTCTGACTGTGTCTTTTTCTCCACATCCACACCAGTATCTGTTGCTTTGGGACTTTTTATCTGAGCCATTCTCACTGGTAGTAGGTGATATGTCATTGGGGTTTTGATTTGCATTTCCCTGATGATTAGAGATGATGAGCATTTTTTCATGTGTTTGTTGGCCATTAGACTGTCTTTATTTGAAAAGTTTCTGTTCATGTCTTTTGCCCAATTTTTAATAGGGTTGTTTGATTTTTTTTTCTTGCTGATTTGTTTGAATTTTTTATAGATTCTAGTTATCCATCTATTATCAGATGTATAGCATGAAATTCTTTTTCCCATTCTGTAGGTTGTCTGTTTACTTTGTTGATGTGTCCTTGGCTGTGTGGAAACTTTTTAATTTGATCAGGTCCCACTTATTTATTTTTGTTGTTGCTGGGGTCTTCATAAATTCTTTCCCTGGGGAAATTGCCACTGGGGTCTTCATAAATTCTTTCCCTAGACCCATATCTATAAGAGTTTTTCTGACACTTTCTTCTAGAATCATTATAGTTTCATGCCTTACAGTTTCACCACTCACAAAAAACAATTAACAATGAATAAAAGGCCATGGGCCTTCCAAACCCCAAACCAGAAAGAGGCCAGGTACAGTGGCTCATGCCTGTAATCCAAACACTTTGGGAGGCCAAGGTGGGAGAGTTGTTTGAGGTCAGCATTACAAGATCAGCCTAGATAACACAATGAGAACCTGTCTCTAAAAAAATAATTTAAAACATTAGCCAGGTGTGGTGGCATGTACCTGTCATTCCAGCTACTCAGGACACTGAGAAAGGAGGATCTTTTGAGCCTGAGGTCCACAGTGAGCTGTGACAGCCCCACTGGACTCCAGCCCGGGCAGCACAGTGTTTTTCAGCACAAAACAAAAACAAAAAGAAGCCTTCTCTTACTCCTCTTCTTTACTCTCCTCAGAGGAAAAAAAGCTAATACTGGAACCTAGAGGAGGGGGAACTAGTCAACATCTCAAAACACCCTCTCACAAGGTGCCTGAAGGTTTTCAGGGTACTTTTACCTGTGTTATGATACTGGAATAGAAATACTTAACTGTGTTATGATACTGGAATAGAAATACATCTTTAGATGGTGACTACTTCAAGGATTTGTTTGTATAAATGCAGACATGTTTATTTAAAATCCATTTCCTGATGGTATCCCTACCTTGCAGCACAAATGCAGTGTGCCTGCCTCCTCATCATAGACCCTTCCTTGGTCTTTAGCAGCATAAAATGTGTTGTTACAGTAGTTCATTCAAGTCTATTGCTGGTGAGAAAGGAATGTCCAGATATCAGTCCCATCTTCCCCCACCAGGAGTCTCAGAGGCTAGATCTCTGAGTTAGTCCTCCAGCATCTGGCAAGAATAGAGAACACATCAAAAGAGGAAGTTTTGGCCAGGCATGGTGGCTCATGCCTATAATCCTAGCAATCTGGGAGGCCAAGGCAGGTGGGTTGCCTGAACTCACAGGTTCGAGACCAGCCTGAGCCAAAGCAAGACCTCACCTACAAATAACTGGGCATGTGGTGGGTGCCTGTAGTCCCTGCTACTTGGAAGCAAGAGAATTGCTTGAGCCCAAGAGTTTGGGGTTGCTGTGAGCTGTGATGCCACAGCACTCTACTGAGGGTGACAACGTGAGACTCTATCTCAGGAAAAAAAAAAAAGTGGAAATTTTATAAACTGACTTTCTGAGAACATTGCAATTCATCTAGTTTAAAAAAAAAATCCCACTGCTATATAAACCTCCCACTATACCCACTTTCTGCCTAAGTATTCCTCTCCAATTTTACCACACATAAGTAAAAAGAAAGAGGAAGAGAAAAATTTTCTAAGTCCCTAATATAAGCCAAGCTCTGAACTGTCCTAGGAAGTCACCATGTCATAGACCAGCAGCCTCAATCTCTCGAATCTTTACATGAACAGCAAGTTCTTTTTATAATCAGACTGTTTCAACCTGACAACTTAATATGGAAAGCCAACTGAGAGCAAGATATGCATGTTTTCCTAAATAAAGCACAACAGAAAACTAAGTGCATTACCCTGACATTTCAGGAAAAGGGCATCTCTGATCTCTCAGTTACCCAGATCTTCATGTGATGTAGTCCATGATGAACTGCCAGAAACTGATTTGCAAAGAGAGAACTATGCTCATTCCCCATATTCAAGTGTTATCACTTCAGTCAGCAGATGTGTCAAATTGCTAGTACAAAACACATGGGTTTCCTAAAGAACTTCTGGGAACCAGAAAAAAAACCTGAATAGCTAAGGCAGTTCTTAGTAATAACAACAAAGCTGAGGCATCAGCCTACCAGACTTTAGGCTGTACTACAAGGTCATAGTGGGCAAAACAGCATGGTACTGGCATAAAAATAGAGACAAAGATATTTGAAATGGAATAGAAACCAGGAAGTGAAACTAACATCTTACAGTCACTTAATCTTTGATAATCCAAAGAAGAACATATGCTGGGGGAAAGAATCCCTATTCAATAAATGGTACTGAGAGAACTAGATAACCATGTGTAAAAGACTGGAACTGGACCTGCACCTTTCTCCATTCACAAAAATTGATTCAAGATGGATAAAAGACCTAAATTTAAGGCATGAAACAACAAAAATTCTCAAAGAAAGAATAGGAAAAATGCTTAAAGATATCGGCCTGGGGAAAGACTTTATGAAGAAGACTTCCATGGCAATTGCAACAACAAAAATAAACAAATGGATTTAATTAAACTGAAAAGCTTCTGTATAGCTAAGGAAACAATAACGAAAGCAAATAGACAATGGGAATGGATTTTTGCATATTTTGAATCAGACCAAAGTTTGATAACTAGGATCTATACAGAACTCAAATTAATCCACATGAAAAAAGCCAACAATCCCATATGTCAAAGGGCAAGAGAGTTGAATAGAACCTTCTCTAAAGAAGACAGACAAATGGCCAACAAACATATGAAAAAGTGCTCATTGTCCCCAATTATTAGAGAAATGCAAATCAAGAAAACCACCCTGAGATATCATCACATCACAAAATCTCAACACTGCAGATGCTGGCATAGATGTGGAGAGAAGGGAACACTTTTACACTGCTGGTGGGACTGCAAACTAATACAACCTTTTTGGAAGGCAGTATGGACAACCCTCAAAGAACTCAAGCTAGACCTCCCATTTGATCTTACAGTCCCATTACTGGGCATCTACCCAGAAGGAAAAAAATTCTATTATCATAAGGACACTTGCACTAGACTATTTATCACATCTCAATTTATAATCACCAAAATGTGGAATCAGCTTAAATGCCCACCAACCCAGGAACAGATTAAGAAGCTGTGCTATATGTATACCATGGAATACTGCTCATCCATTAAAAAAGATAGAGACTTTACATCCTTTGTATTAACCTGGATAGAAGTGGAACACATTATTCTGAGTAAAGCATCACAATAATGGAGAAGCAAGAATCTTATGTACTCAATCCTCATGTGAGGACAGTTGATGACGTAGTACATGGTGGGAAGTGGGGGAAGGGGAGAGCAGAGAGAGAGAAGGAAGGAGGGACTTGGGGGGTCGTGGTGTGTGATACACCTTTTGGGGGTGGGACACAATAAGAGGGACTAACAAACACAATCAATGTAACATGGTTCTTTGTACCTTCAATGAATCCCCAATAATAATAATAATAATAAACCTCTGCTTAGCCTGCCAAGGCAGGAGGTGAGGGAGCAGTATAAAATATGCAGAGCCTGGAGTCTGAGGCAAGAGGATCTCTTGAGCTCCAGGTTTGAGGTTGCTGTGAGGTAGGACACCATGGCACTCTGCCCAGGGCACAGAGCGAGAGTCTGTCTCTAAAAAACAAAACAAACAAACAAAAAGAAACATGCAGAACTTCCATTTGATTTTTAACCCCAAATGGCCATAGGGGGAGCAGGCTTGCCAACTGGGGGCCACCCAGCAAGCCAAAGTTCAAAAATAGCCACTTCAAAAGGCAGAGGCAGCAGATGTTGGAAACTCGCTCTATTTAATGCTTTTGGCTGCCCAGTTGGAGCTGGCTGGCAGTCAGGTTGTCAACACCAATGATATTTAATTTAATTTTTCCCCATGTAAACATTATGTGGGCCCATTAATCCAGAGGGCCCATTTCCTGGGAATAATAATAATGATATTTTGCCAGGTACACCATTGTTCCAGTTGCCTTCCTCATTCCATTATTCTGCTGAAGTATTCCAGAGCCCACTGATGCTGTTTTGGTTTGGAAGGAAGGGGCAGAGTCCATTGAGCCAATCTCATAGGCAGCTTGCAGCTATCCATTCAAGTATTCACCTGGCCCTGCCATACCAGGTCTCCCCAAATAGATAAGACTTAGGGGCTCAGCGCCCATACCACAGCAGTTACGGCATCAGCCACATACACTGAGGCTGGCGGGTTCGAACCCAGCCCAGGCTAGCTAAACAATAATGACAACTGCAACAAAAAGTAGCTGAGCATTGTGGCAGGTGCCTGTAGTCCCAGCTACTTGGGAGGCCGAGGCAAGAGATTCACTTAAGCCCAAGAGTTTGAGGCTGCTGTGAACTGTGATGCCATGGCACTCTACCGAGGGTAACATAGTGAGACTGTCTCTTAAAAAAAAAAAAAAAAAAGGCTTAGCATCAAGTTTTTCTACTGATTAGACGTCACTTTGTATACCATCATCAGTACTGCAAATGTATGCTGTCTATTCAGAATAAGATTGTGAGAAACAGGTAGAGCCAAAAGAAGTAGTGCATCCAGGGGTGAAATGTAAGGAAGCTGATTTCAGGTCTGAGGTCCATCCACTCTCAGACTCTCAGAATGGTACTCCTCTTCTTCTTCTTAGAGCCTCACTATTAGCCAAGAATCTTAGGCCTTCCTATGGGCTAGTCAGCCAGGGATCCTTGACCTGAAATACATTTGTCCCTGAAAAGATACTTCCCATAAGTCCATGTCCAAGTGTGGCCATCCCAGTCCCATTTCTTTAATGTCTGCCTGTTGAATGAGTCAGGCTAAGACATTAGAAGTAGGAAAGACATGGACTTCTGTGCATTTAATTGAACTTCAAGTCTCAGTCTGAATTGGCCAGTGATGGAGATTTGGGGCAATACAGCAGGCTAATGGAGAAATTCAGGGAAAGAAGTTTGGAAATGGCCTCCTTTCATATCAAATAAGCCTGTTAACACTTAGAACCAGCTCTCCATCCTCCCATCTGAGAGAGCATCAGAGGCTATCAAGTGGGGTGCTAAAACATTATTTACAGTTAATAGTTCCACTATCCAAAACTATGGAAATAACCATGTATGAATCTTGTGGAATCTTATATAGCTACTGACATTACTACTGTGAGAAATATGGAGAAATATGCCAAGTACATTTTAAATTAAGAGGAAAAAAATAAAAATAGTAACTATATTAAAATTGTGGCTATTTAAAAAAACAAATATTCAGGCTGGGTGCGGTGGCTCACACCTATAGCCCCAGCACCACTATGGGAGGCCAAGATGGGAAGATCACTTGAACTCAGGAGTTCAAGACCAGCCTAAGCAAGAGTAAATCTATTAATAATCTGCTATCTGTAATAGCTCAGTAGCTGTAGTTCCAGCTACTCAGGAGGCTAAGGCAAGAGGATTACTTGAACCCAGGAACTTGAGGTTGCTGTGAGCTAGGTTGATTCCATGGCACTCTAGCCTGGGCAACAGAGTGAGACTCTCAAAAGAATAATAATAATAATATGGCATTTAGGAAAAAATGATTCTGCGTTTTATATGGAACCAGAAAAAAACCCGCATAGCTAAGGCAGTTCTTAGTAATAAAAACAAAGCTGGGGGTATCACCATTCCAGACTTTAGACTGTACTACAAAGCCATAGTGGTCAAGACGGCATGGTACTGGCACAAAAATAGAGACATAGACATTTGGAATCAAATAGAAAACCCAGAAATGAAACTAACAACTTACAACCACCTAATCTTCAATAAACCAATCAAGAACATACCTTGGGGGAAAGACTCCCTATTCAATAAATGGTGCTGGGAAAACTGGATATCCACATGTAAAAGACTGAAACTGGACCCTCACCTTTCTC